>APFE031340918.1:0-14521 GCA_000404065.3 Pinus taeda
ATCAGTTTAATAGCCTAAAATCAGTGTTTCTAATTGGTCAACTCATCCTATTGAAAAATCCACCGAGATTGACCCGAGAGAGCCTTCTCATACCCCGTAGGGCTAGCTACGAGGTGAAATGGTTTGATGTAGCCTTGAGGTTTGCCTATCTCAGCCTAGGTGAAATCTCAAGCGCTAACATACTGGCGACCATACTAGGGAGAAAAAACTTATCGTTTGCTCATTGACGTGTTATTTCATAAGTCTTAGACGGAGTCTGAAGATACGCCAGGTAGCCTTCGAACATGCTCTTGTTTTACATCAACGTTAGTAGATAAACGTTGCTTCAGTCGATCTCCGTGAGCTTGTGAAAGTAGCACTTCATTGGCACTTTTATCTCAGTATAATTGTTAACTCTGAGCCGTGGATGATAGGTTGAGAGTTTTCATAGGCTGAATGGTTTTTCTTTCCTAGTCTTCTTGAGAAAAACAAGCTGGCTACTGATCCTAGACCCATTTTCAAATCTCATTCATCTCCAGCTATTATCAAGTATTTCGAAGATCTAGACTTTGACAAAAGCTTTGAGTTGTCCTTGTTTAAAGCCAAATCTGAAAGTACACTTGATTCTCTAGTTCCCGACCCTGATTTTGCTGCTGCCATTGACATTGAGAGACACAATAAATTGATTGACAATTTCATCCTAAGATCTCTTCAATCAGATATTCACGCTACCAGTCTTGCTGAGTTCGTTGAGCATATATCTGTCCATATTGGATCTACTATCACGGTGCATGAGCAGACCAATCCTCCTTTTATTTCTATTTCTCCTATAATCACTTATCCCGAATCCACAATCGGTTCTCCTTCTACATCCCATACTCCTCCTACACCTCCTACCCCTCCGACTCCCCCAACTCCACAAACTACAACTCCTCTTATCACATTCCCCGCTATCACAACTCCTCCTCCTCATACTCACCCTACTCCCCCACCTAAAGCAATGGCTGCCCGATTTGCTCCCCTTGCTCTTCCCCAAAATCTCCATGATATGCCGGCTGATTATCAAAGCAAAATCCCTATGTTTGATGGCACTCCTCAAAGTGTCTCGGCTCAGCAACATATAGATAGGATGACAACCTTCTTCGATCTATATGAGATAGATGAAGAAGATGTTACTATGCGGCTGTTTGTTCAGACATTTTGAGGGGAAGTTAAAAAGTGGTTCAGAGGATTGACAGCCGGAAGCATTACCTACTTGGATGCACTTCAAAGGCAGTTCTTAGACTGTTGGGAAATAAGAAAAGATCCGCTTCAAATTAATGCCAAATACAACAACCTCAAGCGTAATCCGGGTGAGTCTGTTCAATAATACATAATCAGATTCAATACAGTTTACAATGCTATTCCAGATGATTTGAAGCCGTCAAGGAAGTCAGCTCTACTTAAGTTCCCAGATGGCTTTGATCCGGAGATGGCCTACTCATTGAGAGACCGAGATCCTCCCACCCTAGATGATATGCAGAAAATTGCAGTCAGCATTGAGGCAAACTTAAATGACAAAAGGGAAAGAATGAAGGCCGAGAAACGAGTCACAATCAAAGAGGAAGCATCCACCTCAAATCAGCTTCTTCGTGATGTTGAACAGTTAAAAAGGGCACTTGAAAATGTTAGTCTTGGCAAGCCTGAGCCTCAGATTCGTAATCCAAATTTCAGAGGTCCACAGCAGCCCCAATATAGAATCAAACAGCGGGATACAAGAGCACAAGAGGCAGCCGCTCAAGAGCAAATTAAACCTCCATTTCAGCAAAATTTTGTTACTCAAGAATCGGAGGATGAAGGTGATAATATTGGAGAAGAAAATCACTTCTTCACTCCTGATGATCTGCCCACGTATATTACAGAAGAGGAAGAGTTGGTGAGTAATTCCGTGATTCCCCAAGATGAGCATTATATTTTGTCAAACGATGCAGCACTTCAAGAAGAATCCAAAGAGTATCAAAGAGGGTATTTGCATGCTTTATCAACTCAGCAAGGTCAGCAAAGGCAATTAAGAAACTGAGTGGTTCCCATGAATCCCATCTAAAAGAGAGCAGAGGCTTCGGCAAAGAATGGTTCTGCTGTCCCACAGAAAAAAGGCAAAGAAATAAGCGATCCTTCAGCAGGCCAATCATTATCAGCAAGCAAAATAGACCAGCCATCAAATGCACCAAGAGATAGAGGTGAAAAAAGAGACAATTCAGCTAAAGAAGGTGAGAAGATTTCAGCTTTTAGTTTGGAGAATGAGGTTGCAAAGTTGAAGGTGTCTATTCCCTTGACGGAAATCATGAAGAATAGCACCTACCGAGGCTAAATGGTTTGATGTTGCCTTGAGGTTTGCCTTTTTCAGCCTGAGGTGAAATTTCAAGCGCTAACACATGGCATGATTTATTACGTCCTAAAGTTGGGAAAAGAAAATCTAGATAGTGAAGCTATTAAAGAAAGTGGAAATGAAAATCCTTGGATACTCCGATCAAATTTCAAGAAGTTATTGTTGAACCTAACTTGGAAATCGATAGTTGATTGAAGCATTGATTTTCAATGTGAACAACTATCCATATATTCTGAGTCAATGTGTTATCACTTAAGAAATCTAATGCCAAAATTTATCATCCTTGCTTGATGACAAAGGTCAGTGTTAGTCTAAGTTGATTTCGTTTTTTCTGTAGAGTCTAAGTCTTAGGAGGTCATGAGTCAAGTATGCACCCTTATCTACCACTGGTCACCCTCATTCACCACCCATCTCATATTCATGTGTTACTTTGTTATCTACTACAAAGCCTTTTAGGTAATTGCGTAGCGCATGTAACCTTTCTAAAGTGTTTTCGCAATGCATTTAATTTGTTTAGCAGTTTCGCAGCGCAAAAGCCCATTATGATTTTTCGCAGCGCGATACGTTATTAGGTGATTTCGCAGCGCATAATTCAAAATTTAAACTGACCGCGCTGCGAAATTAGAGATTCGTGCATTCCACAGCGAATCTTTCCCCAAATGTCAAATCCATTAAGTAAATCTATGGCTGCGTCATTCTTTGTCAGATCATGTACTCCACATATCACGTCCCACCACCCATCTCCATTATCACAACCATTAGATTCATTGATATAAACAGAATACAAGTTCCAAGGAAAAGCCACCTATGCACTAGTTTTAATGATGATTGTAAGCCTTGCATGAGTAATAAATCTGCAAGATTGCAATTTTAAAAAACTATAATCAGCAAGATTTCAAATTGAAAAAACATTGTCATCAAGCGAGGCAGCAAATCAGGTGAGGCAGAGTTTACAGTTTGAACAGCGCTAGCATTCCCTGCTTACAGGTCATTGAAATTTCATGGAGGGATCAGTAGAAAAGAAAGAACATAGATCAGGCAAATGTCTGAGAAATGAGCCTAAAGGTTTGGATATAACATTGAAGAACAGAGATGTGGAGAAGGCATTTAAACAAGTTGGATGTTGGAACTTCTGTAAGAAGCTACAAGGGGGTCATGCACAAGTGACTAAAGAATTTGCATTGAATTTTACAGGACTAAATTCAAAGGTTGGTATGATGGAATTGCAGGTCTCACCAGACATGATATCCACAGTCATAGAGATCCCCAAAGGGCAAGAAAATTGGTTCAAGAATTTCAAATTTGACATGAACCCATGCAAAGAGTTTTTAAAGAAGGAACTCGTTAACTCAGATTTGAGCAAGTCTGTTCCTAGGAGCTATGTCAAAGAGTCCTATGCACATTTGCTCACCTGTATTCAGAAATACTTGACCTGTGAAGGAAGATATAACAAGGTGTATTCGTACCATTTCAAACTTTTATTGCATTTTACAGGGAAAGCATCTATTGATCTACCTTTTTATTTATTCCGTAGTTTGAGTAAAATGTGTGACAAGGTACAATTGAGAAAAGAGGCTTGTGAAACTTCTTTGTTTCACCATGGCCTGATTAAGTTACTTGTCTTGCATGAACTTAAAAGGGTAGGCAGAGATTGGGATACATTCATATTCATGGTTGGTTTCAAGAGCCAGACCGGTCTCAGCCTTCTAGCTGCAAAAGATCTTCCAACAACAGGTCCTCAAGCAGAAACAAGAGCCAAGAGGTTTTCAAAGTTAAAGCCAAGAAAGCAAGTAAAGCAATCCACCAAGCCACTGATTATTCAGGATACACCCCAACAGTCCCTTAAAGAGAAAATTCAGGATAAGGAAACTACACATAAGTCCAGCACAGGTGAAGGATTTCAAAGAAGAAGAACGAGGAGCCATATAGCAAAGGAAAAGGGTAAGTTAGTGGCTATTGAAGAAAGTCCTGTTTCAAAAGGAGATTTAAATGATTTATTGCAAGCAATTGACATTGAGGAGTCCCCACTAGTTCAAGCTAATTTGATACAGTCAGGGAAAGAGAAGGCTAAGAAGGTCAAAGCCTCAAAGAAACTTAAGTTTGATGATCAACCTAAGCAATTTGTTTTCAAACCCAGGAGACCCATAACAAGGAAATTCAAACAGGTACAAGAGGTGTCGCCAAGAGAAGATGAAACAGGGGAGGAGATACAACTTCATTCAAGTAAGGACAAGGGCAAGACAGTTGCCACTCAAGAAGAAGGTAGTGTGGGAAATTTGAAAAAGAAATTGGAAGCTGCCAACTTTGAGATTGCCAGACTAAAGAAATATGCTAGGAAATTTGCAGCTAAGGAGGCTTATTTTAATCAAATGCAGGCTCGATGGGAATATCAAACTTTTAAAATCCTTGAAGTGGTTGACTTTAATGTTCAATTCCGTAGCTGGACTAATCCTGCAATAAAAGAAGCTCAATTCATCAGAAAGGTCAATATAAACCTCAGGTCTGGGATCAAAGTACTGAGAAAACAAGTTGAAGACTTAAAGACCCAATTGGACCAGCAAAAAGGATTTCATAAAGAGGACCCACTTCAAGTAGGGAGTTATTTCAAAGTTTTGATAAATTTTGCTTGGTATAATTTTTCCAAACATTCCCATTCAATTTTTGAAGGTCTTGAGACAGTTGCAAGAATGTTTTAACTAGCAAAGTGCTCAAATAGCAAAGTTTTGGGTTGAAACTATGATTTTTGAAATAACTCAGCAGTTTCGTAGCACGCTATGAAACTGCTGAAGGTGATGACTAGAGCTCAGCAGTTTCATAGCGCGCTACGAAACTGCTGGAGCTAAATATCCAATATTATTCAACCAGTTTTGAAACATAACCAGGAAATTTTGAAGGGTGAATATATACAAGGAATCATCTAAAGCTGCAGTAATCAACCAGGTTAAGACAGGTGGAGAAATATGAATTTGGATCCAACTTTAAATTTTTGTCATTAAGTGAGCATCTTTATCACAGTTCAAATTATGTCAAGACAAATTAAAGGAGTTTTTTCTTTTAAAGGAGGTGGACAGCACATCAAGGACGTGGCTATCTGTCACATTTTGGAACACCAAAGATGAAGGACCTGCTTCTGTGGATTCAAAAATTGTAAGGACCGATGAGCAAGGGTAGTTTCCTATATTTCAGGACAATGGAGAGGATGTGGCATAGAAGACCATCATGGAGCCTTAAACATCCATCACATCCAAACTGAAAAGGGGACCAGATGTCAAGGAATGAGAACCATTGAAACCAAGGCTATTATTAGCATAACATGATGTTAGAATCCTACTTGATTTAGATCTCTGAAAAGTCTAGTTGAAGTTTGTTACATTTAATAGGCAGTTAAAAGTTGAATAGGTGTCAATAGAAGTAGATTTCGAATTCCCCTCATGCTTGAGGAGGAATCTCAATCAAGTAGTAGAGCTCTATAAATAAGAGAAAGAAAAATGTACAAAGGGTTGGAAAATTTATGAAAAAACTCTGATATTTGGCTTATGTAATACTCTGTTTTGGTAATACAAGTTTGGCTTTGCTTCTCAGGATTCATGAGGGATTTGATGTTCAGAATGTGTGGTATTGTTCTTTTCCTAATATTTGCAGTGATATGAATGTGTAATCACTTAGAATTCACTTAAGGTGCTCTAACTTCCTGTATACATCCATATACTGTGTGGTCCTATTTGAGTTGGTATGTTCTGAATATGTTAAATGTTGAATGCCCTGACTTCTATGTAAGGTTGAAACCATTGTCTTACTAAAATGATGTTGACCTGATAAACCCAATGGATAGATTTTAATTGTGTTTCCACCATTCATATTTTATATTAGTTTCACAAGAGTTAGCCATCTTAATTACAATTGAAAAAGTCATTAACCCTTTTGAGAGAGCCCTCTCAAGTTGAGGAGGCTAAGCTTCAGCCTAAAGTAGGTTTGAAATAGTTACTTGAAGTCTTCCTGGTAAGCAGCCTTCCAGGGTCTAATTTTGAGATAACATTTTGGTGCATCTGCCGGGAGTCTGAAGATTATTCATTCCCGAAAACAAGATACTGAACTTCTGAAGGTAGCAGGAGCTCAGGAGATTTTTCAAGTCTGCATTCTACCTTGGTGACTCCATATAATTTCAAAGTTAAAAAGGTGGCTTCAAGAGGGAGATATACATGGAGCAATCCTGACCCAGATCCACCTACTCCTGTGGACAATCCAAACACCATTTCAAGGAGAAGACAAAGATTTCCTGAAACACCAAGTACTCCATATTTGTCAAAATCTTTGCTCCCTGAATTTTCAAGAAGTCCTGAAGATAAAATTGTAGATGATAAAATTCATGAGGTGTTGTTAAGGTCTGAGAACGAAGAAGAACTTATTGGAATTATTTTAGATTTACAAAAAAGAGGTATTGATACTTCATCTTTAGTGTCACAAAAGATAAGGAGGAATTTTGGGAGGTTGTTACTTCAGAATTACTGTTAGAAGAGGAATATTTAAACCAACTCAAAGAGCTTGATCCTTTTGAAGTCTTACTCAAGTCTAAAACTGGTCTACCCCTTCCAAATTGGAGTATCTTTGTCAGTGGTCTGCAAAGTCCAAATAGTCCTCTTCGTACCAGCACTTTATCCTCTGCCTCAGCTAGTCCTAGTAGTTCTCAGACACTAGGAAATCTATCTCATATTAGTTCTGGTTCCACTGTTCATACAATACCTGTCATCACTGCTCCTCCACTCATTATGGCCGTACCTGCTAGATATGCTCCACTAGCCCTCCCTGCTGTTTTACATGACCTTCCTAGCAAATATGATGCTATAATTCCAACATGGGGTGGAGATGAAGACATTACAGCAGAAGAACATGTTATGAAACCAACTCAAGAAAAGATAGAAAAGATAGATCAACGCCTTAGAATTCAGCCTCTTTGAGGGGGCAACCTCCTTTACATTACATAAATGAACAATTCTTGGATGATTCAAATGACAAAACCTCCTTGCTATATATAGGAGTCTGAGGAGTCACAATATAATCTAGCCGACCTAATAATAATAATATAAAGCCACAAAAATAACAATAGAGGGATTCTATGGGGCACAGTAATAACAATATGGGGGAAATAGGGGTGCAACAATATTAATAAGGGGTACAACTACAATAGTAATGGGGTAATCGCTAGCATTATAGGCACCAAACACAACACTTCGACTGGATGGGAAGAATGTGTTTGTAATGCATGCATGTTAGTTGTATATGTG
Organism: Pinus taeda; assembly: GCA_000404065.3. Classification (NCBI taxonomy): domain Eukaryota; kingdom Viridiplantae; phylum Streptophyta; class Pinopsida; order Pinales; family Pinaceae; genus Pinus; species Pinus taeda. Next base: position 7,630 of record APFE031340918.1, read on the forward strand.
TTCATTATGCATGCATTGTGATAGTCATTATTGTAGTTGTGTCATCATGTAGAGGTTGATGATGTTGGTTTTGAGATGATCGATTTGTTGTTTTCATTATATCTACATATATTGTGCTAATCTAGATTGATTTTGTAGATGAGATAGACTCCCCTAAACTTCACTAATGAATGTTGATCATGTTTATATTTTATTTATCTAACATGGTATGTTTTGAGGAAGTAAAAGGTCAAAATTATTATAAGAATGGAGGAACATAGTTCACGTGATACTCCCTATAGATTACATCAAGAAAACGCCGATGATACTCCCTTGACATAGAAGATAAATTTTTAGAAGTTTGACATAAAATATCAAAATTTGTAAGGTGGATAATGATAGGATCATTTAGACACAGGAAAGTCTTTCTAAAGCTATACAAAAGTAAGTGGAATTTATTGTAGTCATCCTTTAGAATCGATCATATTTGTAGATATAAGGACCACTTGGCATCATGGGTGGGAGGAAAGGACTATGGGGCATATGGAAACATGTCTCAATTAGGATACAATTTTGATAGGGATGACACAATTAGAGATGGTAGGTTCTTGGATACACTTGATGGGATGATTAATGATCATGGGTTCTATTTTAGTTCTAATTCAAATAGACATCATTGTCATCATCATCACCATCCATATAGGAGGAGTGAGTAGAATTACTTTCTAGACGATTTCAAGAAAGGAAAGCCTCCTTCCTTTGATGGAGAAATGAAGAAGTGACATGATACAAAATCTTGGTTGCTTGGGATGAATAACTTTTCCATATTTCATGATTATTTAGAAAACATGAAAGCTAGGATAGCTACTTTAAATTTTAAGGAAAAATAGACATTTGGTGGGAAGTTGTAAACAATGTCATAGGCATTCGAGAAGAGGATTGACTAGGAGTGAGTTAGAGAGACACTTCAAGAAGAAGTATCTATCCAAAAGATACTATGATGACATGGAAAAGGAATTCTATGAGTTAAAGATGGGATCTATGTCTGATGATGAGTATACTAGAATATTGTTGGAGTTGTTGAGATATGTGCCTTGTATTAAGGAGGAGAAGGAAAATATTTAAGATTTATCAGTGGGTTGTTGGGATCATTCAAAGACAAGATTGAGTTTCATGAGCCTAGAACGTTATACGAAGTCATTAGAAAGTCAGAGCATTGTTATGAGCAATCAAAGCAAACGTTTGAGTCTAAAAAATATTGGAAAGGTAATGAGAGTAATAAAGGAAAGTGGGATAAGAAGAGAGGAGAACCTATGCATAGAAATGACGTGGAGAATGTAGTGTCATATAAGAATTTTAATGCAGTTGACAAAGGACAAGAATTTCAGTCTGAGGAGCAGAACAAGGGTGATCATAGGAAGCCCTTGTAGTGTTGGACTTGTTACAAGCGTCATTGCAAGCGATATTTTAGACAACATCAAGGTCACATACTGCATATTTATAGTGCTCAAGAGGCACAAACAATCAATTATGTTGGACATAATATTCTTTAGATTTATGCAGTATTGGATAGTAAGCAGGTTAATCATTAGACATCTATTATTGAGATGGAAGGTAAGATTTATGTTAAATTCATTTATATTTTGATTGAACGTGGATCTAACTATAGTTATAACAGTCCTCACCTAATGTATAAGTGTTTCTTTAATAAATAAGTGCATGCAGAATCTTGGTTAGTGCAGTTGGCTATAAGTACTAAGAAAAGATTTGATCATTGGGTGATATCTTGGGCATTTGAGTGAAACGGTATGTCTACATTAGTGAATCTAAATGTACCTCTATTGGGATCATAAAATATGTTGTTGGGTATGTATTATTTATACATTCATAGGAATAAGATAGAATTCTATGATAAGGTTATTGAGTGCTTGGATGATGATGGAGAGAAAATAATCTTACAAGGTAGGAAGAAGGCTACACCAGTGAGAATAGTTACAACTATTCAAGTAAATCATAGTAGCAATTAAGGATGTGTTTTGTTTGAAATTCATATTTCCAATTATAAAGGTAACGATGTTTATGATGCTGAAGTCTTGACGAGGTATCCATTTTTGTAGTAGTTTCAAGACATATTCCTTGAATAGATTTTAGAGTTACCACCTCATAGGCAGGTGGATTCTTCTATTGAGTTGATACTAGGAGAAACATTGACATTAATGCACCTTACAGGATGAGCACTTTGGAGTTTGTAGAATTGAATTTTTATTTGAAAGAAATGTTTAATAAGGGATAGAAAAGGCCATGTCTATTGCCTTGGGGTTAAATAGTGTTGTTTGGGAAGAAGAAGGATGGTACTCTAATGTTCTATATTGATTATAGACAATTGATAAATGTGATGATTAAGAACAAGTACCATTTTCTATAGATTGGTGACTTATTTGATCAATTGGAGGGAGCAACAGTGTTCTCGAAGATTGATTTGAGATCATCATATCATAACGTACACATCAAAGAAGATTACATCTACAGGACTAATTTTTGAAGTAGGTATGGGAATTATGAGTTTCTCGTGGTTCCTTTTGGTTTGACTAATGCTCCAACTACTTTCATGTGTTTGATGAATAATTTGTTGCGTACATATTTTTGCATGTTTGCGATAGTATTAATTGATGACATATTGATATATTCTAAAAAGAAGAGAGAGCATGAAAACATCTAGAAACATTGTTGAGATTTATAAGAGAGCATCAATTGTACGCCAAACTTAGTAAGTGAAGTTTATTTCAAACAAAATTTCATTACTTGGAGCATATGGTTTCCAAGGAAGGTATAATGTTTGACCTGAAAGAGATCATATCTATCATGTATTGCAAACTCTAGGGTATTTGGATGAGATCAACTCATTCATGGGAATAGTAGGTTATTACAAGAGGTTTGTTAGGATCTTCTCAGGGATAACCTATAATATTACATCCTTGTAGTAAAAAGAGAAGATGTGTTGGCATTATGGTGCATGCATTTTCCTTGATGGAAACCCACATACAGGTCCATTCATAAATGATAAAGTGATGTATGATGACAACTCACATTGGAATAGGTCTATTCAAAGGTAACAGAGTAATGGAATAGAAGAACAGGATGATGGGACAAAGCATTACAGATCAGAATCAAGAAATTGAGGAAAGAGAATGTTTTAAATTATATACACTAGTTAACCTAGTCCAAGTCCCATATACACGCAGCTACACAAAATAAAAGGCGCGTATATGTATGCATGAAATTTCACAAAAGGAAAAGTGTGTATGGGATGGAAAATTAAGGTTAAAGAATACAAAGGGTCCATTCCATGGTATTAGCCCACAATATTGAGTGGAATAATAGTTACTTGATCCTGTCTAGAGAATACCATAGGTTCTAACTGTGTTTTTGGTGCATGGTATTCACAAAAGCTCTAGTATATAAGGAGGAGAAGATCAAAGGGCTAAGTGTGAAAGTGACAGGTTTTTTCATGAATACTTCTATATGAAGTATATTTTGTGTTGTAAGGGCTATGGTTATGATATATATCTGAAACATAGTGTGCACCCTTGGATACAATGTTGGATCAGGATCATGAGACCTGAAATGACTCATCATTGTATGATCTAATAATGGATATGTTAGGTCTGAGTGCCAACACATGTTTTATCCTTTAAATGCTATGATTTGTGTATATCTGAAGTCTTGAAAAGTTGCGAATTTATAAGTCATTATTTGTATATCTATATGTAGGTTTACCTCAGTGAAGGCGCATATACACGTGGATTCGTCACTTCCAAGTAGCGCATGAAGAGAAAGGGCTTGTTTTTTAGAAATGATTAATCTATGTGATCAATGTTGTTTTACTATTGTTTGTCAATGATGTCTTCATTAGATCTGAAATTAAACTAATTCTATAAGGATATTGACTCTAATTGATTGATTGATTAAGTAAGAAGGGTGATCTTTGTTGCTATCTGTTTAGAAATCTGTAATATGACAGTATATCTTCTAAGTGTTTTTAGTTAGTATAATTTTTGGTTCAGAAGTTTTATGATTCACGATATTTAGAGGTATATGCAAGTTGGGTTATGGAAAGTAGTGTATACATGTAGGTTGTCCTCATTGAAGTAGTGTATACATTCTGACATATGTCTTTTGAGGTTGCAGTTGGTTCTAGTTTTTGATGCAGTGTTATGGGTTTAACTCTATGTTTTGGTGACAATGATCTGACTATTCAGATTGATTGATTGTGTTTTTCTTTCAAGTTTATGGGTTTCAGTGATTGGTAGATGTAGTTGTATTTAATGGTTGTATTGCAATGGTGATTGATTTAGAGATTTAATGTTACTGATGGGTATAGATCGAAAATTTGATGAAACATGGCCTACAGATTGTGTTGATGTGTACTGGGAGTATCCAGTCTAAAAATTTATGAAACATGGTCCCTGGAGAAAGAGTGAAGGCGGTAGCCTTTTGTAGGCTGATGCCTATGTACTGGTAAACTCATCAGCCAGTACAAGAACTAGGGGATTGGAGCTCCCTTCCAGTAGAAGCTAGAAGATGAGTGAAGGTTGTAGCCTTTGGTGGGTAGATGCCTACGTACTAGAAAAGGTATGCACCAATACAAAAATTATAAACACTTTTATTAATAAGAAGACTGAAGACTAAGATGACAAGAGTGGTGGTTTTTTCCCATATTGGGTTTCCACCTGAAAATTCCTGGTGCTCATGTGTGTTTCTTATATGTGTTGATTAATTATGTTTTGACTACATTTTTTTACTTCTTAGTAAATGCATTACACTCTGATTTAAGTTCAACAGACAATGAATTAGTTATTTTAGAAGTTTATTATTTATACGGTGGTTTCATTCATTATAGTCATGAACATACATTGTTTGGTTTCTGTAAAATTGCGTATACAGTTTGAAAAAGAAAATTATTATTTTGAAAGTTTAAATATTGGTTCACCACGCCCCTCTCAATATTTTTCCCAACAATTGGTATCAGAGAAGGTCCTTTAGAAGAATCTTGATCACTTGAAGGAGGGTCTCTCAAGATGAGAAATCATGAAGGAATGGGATCTATTAGACGACCAATCTTCAATGGAAATAACTTAACATAATGGATGATAAGAACCAAAGCTTATCTTTATTCACGTGGAGCTAATGTTTGGGAAATCGTGGAAGGAGGTTACCAATATCTAGCAGGACTCCCCAAAGATCCAGCAGAAAGCAAATCATATGAAACCAATGCCAAAGTCATCAATTAATTATTGGGAATTCTATCAAAATCAAAATTCATCAAAGTCATGTAGCTAAACACAACCAAAGCAATATGGGACAAAATCATTTAGAGCTACGAAGGAGACTCCTAAGTAAAACATGCTAAGCTCTGAACACTCATAATACAATATGAAACTCTCAAGATGCATAGTGATGAAAGTATTGCTAGTTACTTTTTACGAGTAGATGAGATTGTAAATTGTATCAAGAATATGGGTGAAGAAATAAAGGAGACCACTATAGTAGAGAAAATTTTAAGATCTCTATCTTCTAAATTTGAGTCAAAAGTACCTGCCATTGAAGAGAAGCAGGATCCATAATCTGTTACTATTGTTCAACTTCATGGAATTTTAATTGCCTTTGAAATGAGGAAAGAAGGTCCATCAAAAATCAGAGAAGGAACTATCAAAGCCTATGCAAATGGAAAAGAACAGGAAGATCTCAACGAATTAGGATATATATCAGAAGAAGACGAGGTAAAATTTGGGATGAATCTTCAACTGGGTACTGGAATATTCAAAGGTAAGCTTCCCTTCAATTTTTTTGATTGTGGTAGAGTTGATCATTATGTTGCTAAATGTCTTCATAAAGATAACCATGACAAAGAAAAGGATTCTAAAAAAGGAAATAGGAAAAAGTTTTTTAATAGAAGTTATTATACTCATGAAGGTAGTGATGGCCTTTCTAATAGTGATGAAGGTGAATTTGATCAAGATATTAAATTACTCATGGCTTATGAAAATTATAAGTTTATGGATGCCTTAGAAGAATAACATTTTCTTGAAGAACTCACTCAACTCAAAATCTGCTTGGAAGAAAAGAATATAGTCATAGACACTTTGACACATCAACTCACAGAAAGGGAAAATCACAATAAAAACTTAGAGTCTAAAGTAGTGAGTCTAAGAAAGGAACTTGAGAAGAAAAAATATTTGAATCTTAGATTTGTTAAAGGGTCAGAAACCTTAGATGAAATCATCAAGGTTCAACGTTCTCCTCTTATAAAGACTAGTCTTGGATACATTGGAAAAACATCACAACCATAAAAGTCTTTGGCCATTACTAGAAGCTATCTTAATGTAGCAAAAACTAGTCAACAATGTGTTGGAAATAATACTGAGAGGGGGGGTGAATCAGTATTATCTGGTCAATTATTTTCTTTTTCAAACCCATAACATATACGCTACTTCAGTTAGAGAAAATAGCATATATATGCAACTACAGATAAGGAAACCCGCGTATACCATACAGACTTATAATTTAAAATATTCTACAGATGTTGAACATTAATTTGTGCATCAGGATCATATAAACAGTAACAAAGAATAGAAAAATAGAGCAGAAGACAATCACACACAAGAACACAAGATATAAGGTGGAAACCCAATGTGGGTGAAAACCACCTGTAGCAATATGTCTCTATTTTTTTAATTAGAAACTTCTTTTTACAATGATTCTGTATTGGTGCAGTCCTTTACCAGTACGTAGGCCACTACCTACAGAGAGCTACAACCCTCTCTCACTTTCCAGCTTCTCCTGGAAGGGAGCTACAACCCCCTTAGTTCTTGTACTAGTTGAGATACTAGTACGCAGGCTGCTACCTGTAGAA
>APFE031340947.1:3026-16970 GCA_000404065.3 Pinus taeda
TTATTGAAAAGTAAATCTGAAGCTTTCAAAACATTGAAGGAATTTCATGTATGGATTGGATATGAAGCATAATCACATATTGGCTCTCTTCATACTGTTAGTGGAAGATAATGTAATCTAATGAATATGAAAAGATGTCTACAAGCATGGGATTCAACATCATAGCATAGTTCCATAGAATTCTCAACAAAAATATGTAGTTGAAAGAATGCATATTACTATAATTAATATAGAATGCTCAATGAGGATTTTCAAAAACTGAACACTGATGTTTTTGGATGATGTGATTCTATGTGCAATGTATGTGAAAAAATTATGTCCATTTCACGCTGTTAGAAAAATACTCCTTGTAAAATGTGGTGTGGATGAAATCCTTTCGTAATCCGTCACAAGGTCTTTGGTTCGTCTACATTCACTTATGTTTTTTATAGTATATCCATTATTGCATATTGGGTATATTATTGTAAGTTTTTACATCTAACTTTGTGGTTGTGACGTATCAGACTTTGGTTATGGTTCCCTCAAAGGATTTCAACATAATTTCTATTTTTCTCAATGGTTTCAAAATGAACTAAACTTAATACATGGAGTTCCTTCCAATATTTTACAATCTTTCTACAATTTTCACTCTATGATTAAAACGTAACTCGATTCTCATCTCGATATAATTTTTCTATGTACAAGCATATATGTGAAATATAATGTTAATTCCCTTTACAACAAAGTATCGGGTCGAAGGATTTTATCTATATTACTAAGGTTAGACTCTAGTTATGTCAAAACCTTCTATAACATTCTTTTCTTGATTAATTTAGATTTATTCGAGTCCAAACAAAGGAATTCATTTCTTGCATGTGTAGGTTAATCTATGACCAACTTGGGTTAACTTGTGACATTGTTTTGGGGAAAAAATTCATGCACGTTTTTTTGCCTACGCTTTGGCCTTCAGATACTTATCCAATGATTCTTCTTTATAGGGTTTCAATGTCGGTTGCAATTTTTGCTTGATGTTGGCCGCAATGAAATTTGATTCTGTTTGAGTGTAAATAATACCCTTATCTAGCTAGAGATTTTCCCAAAATGCCCGACACTCAAAACAATGCATGTATATCAATTTCAATTCAAGGGATTTACCCTCTCTTTTTTAGTGAGAATATTTAATTATGAGAAAATAGTTTTGGTTGCCTTATAGCCCCAACAATGTAAATCTTTCTTTTTATTCATAAGATAAATTTATATAATCTATTTACTTGTTACTGTGTGTAATGAAGTGATTCCATCAAAAGTTTAAAATACTATAATATTTGTTCTATTTATATTCTATGAGTACAAATTAGATATTCATGTCAACTCTATATATTTTGTTTCTGAATAATGATTGTATATAATATACTATTACTATCATTTTCATTGAAGAATAGCATATGCAAATTAGGCAAGGGGCATGTTGAAAGCTTGTCATGGGAGTTTGAAAAGGTTGTCCTTTAGGCCCTAGTATAATTACTTTACCCAAGGTTGCTTGTTCCATGGCCAATTGATATGATTCTAGTGCTTTGACCTATAGCAAGCTAAACTAGGTATACCTTTATTTTTCTACAAGTTAAACTATGTATAAATTTATTTTTATTACCTGCAATAGTTCTTCTCTGTAGTAGCTTACAACAAAATATATTTTTATAGGTGAATAAGGGTTATTGTGCATGTTTTATATATTTATCCATTCAAACAAGCTTCTCTAATTAATTACATAATATCCTTTTTCATCTTTGCAAACATTCAAGTGTATTATTTTTTTGTGCATGCTTATATATTTATCCATCCAAACAAGCTTATTTAATTTATTATATAATATCCTCTTGGATCTTTGCACACATTAAAGTGTATTGTTTTTTAGAATATACTTATCAAAGATTTTCTTGATGGAAATAGATTAAAGGATATTGCATTCCTCCAACCAAGAACTATGTTTCCATGTACTTCCCCCAAAGCTCTAACTCCTACTTCCCAGGAAAACAAATAGTAGTCATTTTCCAATTTACATTTCCTTGACCCTTAGCAACATGTTGCTACTTTTGGGGTATGAGTACAATCATTATTTCCGAATATACCTTTATATTTTATCTAACGCATTTTATCTCCAACAATCATTTTAAGTGAGTTTCACACACGAAACTTTTTATTGAGTCATGTGTTTTCTTTGTAGTCTGCAAAACCGACAATTCAACTCTAGCAAAAAGGAGAACCTTTTTTGAACTTTTTATCTTTCCTCTTCTTGGGCGCAACTCATTCCGTGTGAATTAGGAGTCCAATATCACATTTAAGCCTTTAATATTTTTTCAAGAATCATAACGCAAAAAGACAAATTTTCTTGTATATTAATAAAAATAAATATTCACACTGTCATATGTCACATCACTTTATGCACTTTGAATTGTTAGGGGCAATTTAATATTCAATTAAGTTCATAATATAAATTTACCAATGCTTATTACAATTCAATTTTGTAATTAGAGGAAACATAAGCACCTTCAAAAACACATATTTAACATGTTTAAAAAAGAAAGTTATATTTTTTAAAATAATTGTCTTTGCTTTGAAAATTAATTTATTAAATTAAACACAAACATAAATCAAAGGATAAAGATTAAACTCCATGTTTGTATTTTTCGAAATATATTTTGATTAAAATATTTGCAAAAAAAATAAATTGAACATAAGTGAGTTAGAATATAAGATTGAACTTTTTTCTCGTTTTCGTATAATATTATGATATTATGTATTTGTAAAATCATGACACAAAAAGGAAAAAAATAACACAACAAATAAACCCATATTAAAAAATAAAAAGCAGATTTTAACATTATATCATTATAAAGCATGAATTTCTAGCTAATTAATTTCTAAAGTACATAATTTCTTGCAAATTATGATAAATGTTTTGTGGTGTATTTTTTTAAATGTATTGAGGAGTTGTGCTTGCAAAAAAAATATTATCATAATCATTTGTGATATTATAGTTATTTTTACTATTCAAATATATGTTAATTGATAAATGTTATGATCATTTTTAGAAATAAATGAGATGTTATTAAATTGGATATCAATTTGCACATAAAATAAGTTAATACCCAAATTCAACTCATTTAAAGTGTAATTGTTATATACAATCACTATGTATGGGTAAAGCATTATATATGCACAAACACAAACATATACAAAAAAATAAAATATAATCACAAACATTTGAAACTCTACCATAAAACATAAATTTGTAATTAATTATAAGAATATATTAATTTAAAATAATTGTAATCTTAAAATACACACATTGAATAGTGGTGGCTACAAAAAGAAAAATACATTTTCATTCATGATGTCATGGTCATTGACCAAAATAAGTGAACTTTTATTAAATTGAGCATAGATAAGCTATGCAAGCATTCAATTGATTTGAAGTGTAATTCTCGCATTGGATACTATGCATTCTTAAAATCATCATATAATTTATTTGTATCAAGTTATTCTAATAAAAGTTTTTTATCCTTAATAATTTATAGACATACAAACACAAAGAAACAAACCAATTCATTACATAAAATAAAAACACAAACATCTAAAATTCTACCATCACAAGACATGGATTTGTTACTAATTAACAATATATATTGGTTAAAAATGCTTCTGAAAGATGCATTGAATAGTGATACTTACAAAAAATCCATAACCATTCATGATGTTATGCTCATTTGAAAAAATAAATGAAATGTTGTTAAACTAATTGCTAATTTGAACATGTATAGTTTAATAGACATTCAATTAATTGGGACTATAATTCTTACATATTATATTTTATGTGTGTAAATAATCATAGAGGTGATATGTATCAATTCAATAGAAAATTTGGGCAATGGACTTCCATATGGGATATTCTAATGAAATAATTTCTTGTGTTCTAAAATTATACACATAACAAGAGCATAAAGAGACAAACACATACATTTCATAAAATAAAAACACAAACATTTAAAATTTTATCATGCTAAAACATTAACCTATAACTAATTATAAAAAACATAGTAATTAAAAACACTTTTAAAGAATATTGTGCATTGAATAGTGGTGCTTATAAAAATTCAAATTCGTTAATGATGTTGAAAAAAGAAGATTTTATCAAATTAAACAACAATTTAAAGATTAATAAGTTAATTCACACGTTCTACTCATTCTAAAAGTAATTTTTGTATATGATATTAAATATGTTTAAAATTATTATACCCAAAGAAACAATCACAGGAAAACAAAAGCGCAACAAAAATACATAGCATAAAATTAAAACCACATACATTTAAAATTCTATCATCAGAAAACATCCATTTGTAAATTAATTTTTAAATTTTATGTTTATTTTGTTTCATATATTTTTAATTTTACATTGAATGATTGTGGTTAACAGAATATGCATGCTCATAATCACCTGTGATGTTCTGATTATTTGTATTTTTTAAAAGTATATATTGATTAAAAGAAATCATGAAAACTTGTGATTTTGAAACATACAAAACTAGTGATGATTCTTACAAGGAAAATCCATAGTCATTATTACTTGTGCTATTGTCATGGTCATTTGTATCTATAAAATTTATTGACTAAATTTATTTGTGAAATTTTTATTTTATACTAAATAGATTTAACAAGGTATAAACGTAACCCATTTTGTACCATAAAAAATTAATTAATTAATACACTAATTATGAATTTACAATCATTGAATTAAATAAAAAGAATTGATTAAATTGTCAGTTAAGAATATATTAATTAAAAAATCAAATTAAAGATTGAAAGGGGAACTATGTCAAGAGGATGAGCTTGGTTTGATGGCTAGGGTTTCTCAGTGTTTTTTCTTTCCTTATGTGGTTGGGTTTCTTCAGACATCAGATCCACCTTCTACGTCATCGCTAGGGAATGATCTCACTCTCGCGGGGTCTGATAATGGAGTTTTTGAATGGATTTAATACTGGTTTCAGTCTCCTTCATGGAGATGCAGATTGACAGCCCGGGCCTCCGGTAGTATCATTGACCAGATTGTCGATGCAGAGCATCATCTTACCCTGTACATACACAATGACATAGATGGAAGTGAAGGACGTCCCATTCATGAGTTGGGAATGGACCTGTGTAGGATTAAGGTGAGTATGGAGCATAAATATTATAACTTAAGCAATGTCTTTAGGTAGAAATCACATAAGAGAAAGTTTTGGCTGACACATTTCGAACGAGTACGTGTGGTTCATCATAAGTACCAAAATGATGAACCAGACTTGTTGGTTTGAAACACATGGGCCAAAAATTTCTCTTATGTGATTTCTACTGAAATATTTTTCTTAATTTAGTATGGATCGCAGAAGCTTGAATACAAAAATGTTATAATTGTCTGTTCTTAGTCACCATAGAACAATTGATGAAATATGAAGGAAAAATCTTGTCTACAGAAGTGAATGTTCCACCTCAAACACATCATTTCATAGGTCTGTTGTTAAATATCCTAGATCTGGATATTCCCAATTCCCTAAGTACATTAGGTTGTCGAAATGGAGGAATAATGTTAGATATGGAGAGTCTGCTTCACATTTTTCCATATCCGAATTTTCCTCCATCAAAGTGTGTGGGTTCGCTGGTTTTTCCATTGCTTGTTAATTTAATACTACAATATAAACCCCTCTCACTCATTGCATCTCCACACTTATTCATTGATTCGACTGAAGATCTATGTGACTGTCAAGTATGGGCACTTGATCTGGTAGCCTTCTAATTTTTTATCAAATTCCCACATGGAAAATTAATATTATTTTGGGTTTGGGACACAGAGAATGTCAAACAATTAAAGAACAATATCATGCACACTCTAGGTATCTCGATGCTCCTACAAAGTCTGATGTTCAAAGGAAAATCCATGCAGGAAGATGTGATGATACAATATTATAACATCCTCCCATCATCCACCATCATATTAAACTTGAGGCTTCAAGGAGGATCACCTCGACCAAGAAATTCAAAGGGCACATAGGGAGTGTCCAGATCTAGTATTCTCAAAGGAACATAATCAAATCAAGGGTAAGCAAATGGAGACTTTTAGTTCATAGATATCCTGAAATTTAAATTTGTTACCTCAACAACACTAGATTAGAAACACAACATAGTGGAACAACTGAATCAAATCCAAGTAATGATTATAAATCTACCATAAACAAAAAATTTATGCACAAAATATGAATCTCAAGAAATATAATGCAGATTCAATAGTTTTTGGCCAAAACGAGTGGATCTTTTGCATTCGATATTCACAAACTAGACAATAAATTGTGAGATGCATCTTTGCTCCAGGGGCTTTTTCATAGTAAAATTTACATCAAGAGAGGATTGTGAATCTATATTGCAAGTGGATCCATGGTTTTGGGGCTCTGTGGGACTTTTTGTCACCCCTTAGTTCCCAGATTTCAACGCCAATATAATGGTAGTAACTTGAATGTCAGTTTGGGTTAGATTGCATAATTTACCCTTATAGTTTTGGCTCCATAAAGTAATAGAAGCCATTGGGAACATATTAGGGTGATATATGAAGAAATATACACAAATAATTGAGCAATAAATCTACACAATCGCCATAATTTATGTGGAGTTAGAATTAAACAAAGGATTGTCGGATCATATTTTGTTGACACACAACAAGAAATGAATGACACAGTTCCTAGATTTTTGGAACACAACATTTAGATGTACAATAAGCCGACAAATGGGACATCCAGAAAATTCATGTCTTGATGTCAAGAAAGTGCCTCAAAGGAAGAAGAAAACAAGAAATAAACTGAAGGGATGGAAATTGCCACAGAATTTTCCTAATGAAGAAGAGGATTATGAAGAAGTGGATCCTCCTACCAATGAAGAAGACCAAAATACACAACAAAACGTAGAAAAGGGGAGCCCTAATCATCAAGTTTCAGGAACTCCACCAAACACAACGAGGCAGGAGATGGGATTCACTGTAGAAATAAAGACAAGGGACTCAAAAGTTCATCATGTATCTGAAAGTTCGGATTCAGATAAGGAAAATCCAAGAATGAATGAAGGGACCCAAATAGCACTTGTAATGGCCACTCCTTCCCGGGGAGAATGGAGAAAGGTTGAAAAGAAGAAATGAAGAAAAGGGTAACATGCTTACCACCATTTTGGAGTCGTATTTTTGGTCTCTGTGATCACCATTTTTGATTGGCATGATTGAATGCATTATCAACATCTACAACATGTAATTTTGTTGTCATTATAAAATTATGATTTTTTGTAAGGAAAGAAGAATATATTAATTATAGATAATCATAAAAGAATATGATTTTCAAATACACATTGAATAGTATAGTGCCTGTTACAAAAAAAGAACTTTGTCATTCATGATGTCATGGTCAATTACCAAAATAAGTGAAATTTTATTAAATTGACCATGGATAAGTTAATGCAGGCATTCAATTCATTTGAAGTGTATCTCTTGCTTTGGATACTATGCATGCTTAAAACCATCATATAAGTTATTTGCATCAAGTTTATATATAATTTGTTCAGTGACCTTCCATATTGTATATTAAATAGATGTTAAAATGAATTCATGTTGCCAACAATAACCAACATGAACTTTTACTTGGGCGTAAATAAATGTTTACTCTACTCCACACTCTCCCAATTGATAGAGTCAGGATCACAACATATGACTTTTTCTGAATGCCTCAATCTAATTACTCCAACCCTAGTAGTTTGGAAACATCAGTAGTCACTCAATGCCTCCAATCGTCACTCATCGCCTTCGAGTTGTCTAAAAATTCAAAATCTTCACAACACGCCTAATAAGACTATGACATGCTAATTTTAAAAAATTGAATAAAAATGCATATAATTTGGTGGAATGAACAACAAAAGAGATGGTGGCTCGGGTGCACATGGGCTAGAAGAAATGAGAATGAAGGAATTTTAATTTGCCACTTTCAACTTCCCACCTAGATAGTCTACTTGCCATTGACCATTATTGGAGGATGGGTTCTGAGAAATTGCTAGTGAGTTTTGCATTAGTTATTATTGTTTTCTTTTTGTTTTATTAATTTAAATATTAATAATATGGTTTAGGGATTGCATATAATAATTATTGAGTGTAGATGACATTATATTCGATAGCTCTGTGCATTTTTTGTTTGTAAGATTTTATATTGAGTTTGATTTTATTAAAAGGGTTGAATCAAATTTAATAGTCTATTAAAGTTTATTTAGGTTTGTTTTTAAAATTTCTAGATCTTCCACTTTAATTTACATTTTTAATTTTAAGTCTCTCCATAAATATAGGTGAGACATTTTAATTCTTCCTCACTTGCGTAAAATAATGTGAATAGAATTTACTTTATTCTTTCCCCATTTAAATTGGTAATTTTTCTCAAAATTTTAAGCAATATAATATTTTTTCTCTATATTTAATTATTAATAACCTATTTTCCTAAGGTATTTTCATGGAGATTGAGAGTGAAGATGATTAGAATTACAATTTGTATTTTCTTTTATTTATATCTAAATTATATTATATTTGTAAACAAATAAAAATATATTGATAAGATTTGTATTTATTTTTAGGGAGGGGAGTTTCCCTCTCTGTAATACCTCAATATAGCTATGGATATGGTTTTATGTGAGTTATTTCTAGTGCGATTATGGTTATTTTATTATTATGTTTTTTATCTCTTGTTAAAGAAGGAATGTAGTAAAAATTATAAAATGGTGATAATTTTTCTAAATAAATTGATATTGGTAATGAATGAACAATGAAACTTTAAACAAAATAAATAGTTAATTAAATTGAACTTCCTTCTCCCACAATGAACTTGGGTTGTACAAATTCTCTTCCTCATTGATCAAACCTTAAGCTTCGTCAATCTATGCTTCATTTGGTAGTCACATTAGTCCTTCAATGGTGATGCATTTAGGGCCAACTTCGTCCAATCTCACACTTCCCTCCAATAGTCCACATGTGTCCAATACCAAACTTTGCAGCTTGGATCTCTGATTCGACTAGCAAATCAACATCAACAAGAGGATACACATACCTTTATTCCCAACACACTCTTGGTCTTCCTGTCCTCAAGATCTAAGCTTCTCGAGATATGGTTAGGCCACACCAACAACCCTAAATAACTACTCCCAACTATATTTTTCCTTCTCCAAAGACATTATCTTCTTTTGATTTCCTTTCTATACTTCCAAAGAATTATTTTGTGTGTAAGGAAACTCCTAAAAATACCGTACAATTATTTGTATCACAACAACAACTGATCTGAGCTATCTAGAAAGGAAGACACTATTGTTTAGCTACCTCTCTCCTTGGAGTAACGATTGCTAATCTAGATATGTTTTACAAGTCCTCTCGACCATCTAAATTATGCCTCCAACAGGATGTTGTAGCAGCAATTACCTGTGGCCTAAATAGAGATCCGAACACCGCAAAAACGTAGCAAAGGAAATTACCCAAAGTTAGTTTAGAGCTGCAACCTTGTTCATCATGGCTATCCACACCGAAACATAAGAGAAACTCCTGCACATATTCTGCCAAAGTCATACTACCTGCTAGCTCGTTAGCTACCTCAAGTTCACTATCTATCTGAAAGGTATACCTAATTTTATTTTCACTTTGGATGTGCTCTAAATATCCAACAATTAACTTCTGTTTATATGCACACACGTGGCTTCGTGAGTTTTTCCTTGGGGCATACATTAGCCCAAGTTGACCTACCCAACTAGACAAATTAACCACCAACAACATATAAAAACTAATATCTCTTATTAGAGACCTCTATTGTGAGTGAATTTAGCTACTCTTTTCTCCTCTAGGTGTCCTCTAACACCTACAAGTGTCAAATCACTCAAATTCCAGTTGTTTTTTCCTAATTAATTTAGGTATAAAACCCCAAGCTTTTGTTCCAATTCCATATCAATTTTGTTGCTCTTCTTCATCCAAACATGCATCGCTTGGGCATCAAGTCCTTCCCAAGCTACTAAATCTCAACAAAATCTTTAGATATAGATCCACAAGAGTTTTCATATTAGACTACAATTGACCATATGCTTATAACTAAGTCAATAGGCTAACACAATATTAAATTTTACATCTAAGTACCTATCATAGAATCTTCTAAACGGATTGCAATTTAAGACTCACAATGTTCAAAATTGATTCACACATCAACATATAATACCAATTGACAAGAAATTCTAATGGGTGTTTAATTACAAGGCCCACAATACCTACATAATTTAGACTCAATTTCCTAAGAAGTGTTGGAGCATACCCAAGAAAAGGGTATAAGTAGCAAAAAAAAGCATAGAATTGCAACAATTTTTAGCATCAGCTATTGGAAGAGACACCTTGTAGTAACTTGGACATGTCAGAGATGTATTCATTGAAATAAAAAGACAGAAAATGATGGTAGATCAGAAAATACAGGAACATCAACAATTCACTTCAACCAAAGCTAGCATATAAAATGGAACTTTGACGTAGACATAATTTAGGACAGTTGAGCAATTGCAATGAGAAAAAAAAAAACTCTAGACATCAAATTGACTTCTAATTCACCCTGTGTGGCTACCACAACAATTGTTGAATAAAAGGATTATCAACTTAAAACGTCATCCATTCAGGCTGATACTCGAGAAGTCCCATATAATAATATTACGTGAGAATATATATTAAAGGAAATTCTAGAGAAAATTAATTTACAAATAGATGTTACCTCAACCTCACCTACAACTAGTGAACAAGCTCCTCTAGTAGAGTCAAATACACCCAACAATTGAGCTCCATAAATAAAGAAAGGCTAAAAGAAACATCTAGTAAGAAACCTGACCTAAGACATGCTTGAGAAAAACAAATATTTGAAGCACTAGAAAATTCTATGATAGAAACAAAAATAAAAATAAAAGAAGGATATTGGATAGTAGCAAGATTTAGCAGAGACAACAACAACAAAGGTATATCTAGTTATAATGTTAGAACTAGGATATAAAGTGCAACTATTAGAACATAAATACCAATTGATCAAGAATTGTTAAGGAACATATCACTAGCCAACAAGGTAGAATATTTGAAATATTTAAAAGCATTTGATGCCCATGAAAGTATATTTGCATGGAAATGGTCTATATTTTATCAACATCATCAAGTGCTTGCACCGACTACTTATCCAACAACATTCCCTATGACTTCAACACCAGCACATCCAATAGCACAATCATCTCGATCATCTTCTTGACAATATAAATTCAATTTCTTTGAGCTAAGCTTTTAGGATGCGGTCTCTCTTCTGAACAACAACATCGCACTCAGGGAATTGAAGTTAAAGGTTTCAATCGATTGGCCAAGGAAGGGAAAACAAGAATAATTCACATTTTAAATCTTGCAGATGTAGTTCAAGAAGTTCTCGTGACCCGAAAACTAAATCTCCTATCTAGCCAACCACCCTTCTTGACGAACTTTTATTTCTTTATAAGGATTTACATTTGTTAATTTATGGTATATCAAATTCTGTAAGACTCCAAATCTTCCCTTCTTTGTCACAAAGAAGATATTAAGGGTAGGGGAGACGTTGGAGGGACTAGTCGACTTAGTTGATGATCCTAAACAATTCTAGAAATGATATTATAAAATTGATCAACTCTCTAGTCGGGTCAAGGGTCTAAGTTATATAGGCTAAATTGGTTTTGACAATTAAACTTTTGTGACTATCTCTCTGCATAGGTAATAATAAATATTATATATATATATATATATATATATATATAATATATATATATATATATGGAAATGTATGCATCATTGTATCTTTTGTGACTAGCTTCTGAAGAGAATATAATATAAAGTAACACTTTTTTAGTTCTTTTCTAAATCGTTTCTCTTCTTCTATTCCTACGTTCCTTATCTTCATTGGTGCATCTTTCAATGAATTGTAAAATGTTGTAAAATATTAGTGAATCATTCACTTTATTATAAAATCTTGTAATTTATTGTTGAATCCCTCATTTAATCTTTACATCAGGTTATTTTTCCTTCTGATGCATTGATTCTGTCATAGAAAAATAATTATCCAATTAATTTGCTTCAAATAAACAAACATCATTAGGATTTGAAGGTTGATCACCATCTATAAGTTTTTTCAACTTCTTGGTGTGTAACTATTATAATAACTATTGTGTTTTCTTCTTCAGTCAAAACTCTAACAATTTTTTATCAATACACAATTTTTTGAAATTACATAAATATGTAATGAACGTTAATTACATATATGATAAAAAAATCAATTAACACAACTCATTATAAAGCCACAATTTTTGAGTTCAAAAATATAGCCCACAAAGAAAAATGTTCATTACTTAGTATAACATGTTACAATATAAGTATCATCAAAGGATTTTAACTTCAAAAATCATAATACAGTAAACAATCTCTCATCCTCGACTAATTACATGTATTTCTTCTTTAGCCTTTCCCTCAAAAGTATAATTTCATTAAAGGAATGTTGTTCCCATGGAAATAGATCCCCTAAAATGAAAACATATGAAGCTAGAGAATAGGTCATTATTCCATACAAATAGCCAAGTAGAACATATTTCCCTTTCCTAATAAATATTCTAAAACAAAATAAAAGATAAATTGTGGATTCTCTAAAAAATGAAGAAGCTCATGTCATGCTAGAAAGTGAACTGGAAATTAATTTAGTTTCCTTGAACCATTATATATATAAAAAATTAATGATAATTACGAAAAATATGCTAAATACCCAAAGAATAAACAAAGCCATATATGCCTCTACCTCCACCTCCTGCCTCGCCTCCTACACCTATTCCTCCTCCTCCTCCTCCTCCTACACAACCTCCTCCACCTAAACATCTAGCTCCACCTTCACCTCCTCCTACACCTCATACTCTGCCTCCACCTTCCCCTCCCTTTTCACTCGTCCTCAACCGCCACCTCCACTTCCACCTCCTCCTCCTCCACCAGCTCCACCTATACCTCCATCACCTCCAATTCCACCACAACCTCCACCTCCAACACCACCACCTCCTCCTCCTCGTCCAATTCCACCTCCACCACCTCCTCCTGCTCCTCTGCTTCCTTCTCCTCCTCCTCCTAATCCATCTCCAAATCCACCTCCTCCTCAGCCACCTCCTCCTTCTCCTCCTCTACCTCCACCTCATCCACCACCTCAAACTCTGCCTCTTCTTGCACCTCCACCTCCACCTCCCCCTCCTCCCCCACCACCATCTGTGCCTCTGCCTCATCCTCCTCCTCCACATCCACCTCCACCTCCTCCACCACCACTTCCTCCAACACCTCCACCTACACCTCCTCCTCCTCCACCTCCTCCTCCACTATGACCACCACCACCTCCTCCTTCTTCTCCTTGGCCAGCTCCTTCTCCAACTCCACCTCCTCATCCACCACCACTTACACCTCCACCTCCACCACCACCTTCACCTCCACCTCCACCTCCTCCACCACCTCTGCCTCATCCTCCTTCTTCTCCTCCTCCTCCACCACCTGTGTCTCATCCTCCAGCACCTCCTCCTCCTCCACCTACTCTTCCTCAACCTCCACCTCCACCTCCACCTCCTCCAACATGTCCACCTCTGCCTCCTCCTCCTCCACCACTTCCATCTCCACCTGCTTCTCCACCACCTCCACCTGACCACTTCTACCTCCTCCTCCACCTACTCCTCCACCACCTTTGCCTCTCCCTCCTCCACCATCTCCGCCTCCTCCTCCACCACCTCAACCTCCACCCTCTTCCTCCACCACCTCCACCGAGTCCTCCTCCTCCACCTCCTCCTACTCCACCTCCTCCTCCTCCACTACCTCCACCTCCG
>APFE031340950.1:12800-27911 GCA_000404065.3 Pinus taeda
TACATGCATGCTCTATATTTAAATAACACACAGTTTTTGGTTGCTACATAAATTAAAAATAAAGGCTGTGTGTTATTTTGTTATAAAGCATGCATGTACCAGGGCATTTAATGCCATATAACAAGCTAGTTAGCCCTTGCCATTTGTACATACATATTTTTGACATCTTTATCCTTGTAACTCTGTGTAGTTAATGTACCTTACCTTTGGTTAGGCAAGATAAGCTCAATCATAATTAAATTAAATAAAAAATATTAATATAGTATAAATTTTTTAACTTACTCAAAATAAAAGTAAAAGTAAATATAAACTCGGTTTTTAAGCACACGATAAAATCTATCCCATCACAGTAATTGCTGATTACAAAGAACCAACTCCTCTAGCGAGGGAGGACAGATAGAGTGCTGACATCAGCTGAGGGTCCCATGTCCTTGTATACGTAATAAACAACGGGCATGCATGAAATAATACATTATG
This sequence comes from Pinus taeda, assembly GCA_000404065.3. Classification (NCBI taxonomy): domain Eukaryota; kingdom Viridiplantae; phylum Streptophyta; class Pinopsida; order Pinales; family Pinaceae; genus Pinus; species Pinus taeda. The sequence goes on from APFE031340950.1 coordinate 13,278, forward strand.
CAGCAGAAACTCATAATGGTTGTAGGGGCAATAAGCAACAGCTATGGATTCATAGTACATACTAGTCTTTGCAATTAAGGTTTCATTAGTTGTTGCATTGATCTATCCGTCTTCTCGGCAGGGGTTCATTTGAAGCTCCCTGACCGACCAGTGAATTGGAAAATGTAATGTCGCTGTAAACGCTGCCATTTACTATTTAATTACCATGGGTAACATCTAAAAAAGGGTCAGCCAGCAGGATCATATTGTGATTAGTTGGTAACTAATTGAAAATCAAACCAAGAAATGTTTCAGGTATGGTAAGGGTTTTGGGGAGAGCGCACGTTTGGCAAGAGGGAGAGCATGCATTATGACTGCTAAAATATGAAACCAAATCAAACATTTGATATGCAGCAATGAACACAATTCAATATATGATGGCAACGATGTTTAGGAATTGGTGACAGGGGGAGAGCTTTGAAACATCGGAACTGGACTCTTCTCCTGCACTCGACACACAAAGATTTTGTCTTTCCACTAGAATTAGCATGCGACACAATGCCTTGCGCGTTAAAAGCTAAGTAGCTTTGTTATTTTCTTTCAATAAATTATACGAGATTTTTGCTAAGTAATCAAGATATACATGTCATGTAATAGTCATTGTATTGACGTTGCTCGGAAAAAAATAAGTTATTTGTGTGCTACTATGTTTAATATTTTTTATTATTATAGAAAATAAGCCATATGGATATACAAAATACAAATACAATCTTTGATATTTCTTGAAGAGGAAATGTGTTATTTGTATGATAGAAAAATATAAATATTGTGTTTGGTCTTTTGAAAGAAAATATGATTTTTGCATCCATGAAAAATACACATTGTTGTTCGATTTTTTGAAAAGAAATATGGATGGAAATAATATAATTATTATGTTAGACCTTGGAAGATAAACAAGTAATTGTATGCAATAAATGCATTAACTTTCTTTTGGAAAATTACATATATTAGCACGCAAAAAATAATAACTAACACATTAGTTTTATTTTAGAGAGGAACATGTAATTGCATCTACAATAGAAATTGTAAATAACCCTAACTTGGAAAAGATGTTTTTTGCACAAAGGACTTGCATTTGCATGCACAATAATGGTGTCTATTATGATAGATTTCCCTTAGAAGGGAGCATGCATTTGCATGCATAATAATAATAATAAGAAGAAGAAGAATATTTATTGTATTGGAAAGATTACTTAGTTATATGCACAAAGAAAAAGTTGAGGGGCTAACTTTCTTTGAATAAGTTTGATCTAATTACATACATAGAAACCAAAGCTAAGAAGCTAGTATCCTTTAAACGAAAATGGATGGTTATAATGGTTTTCCTTTGGAAAAGAATGTGAACGTGTGCTTGTGCTAGAAAGACCATAGTAATGTGGTATTTATTTTGACATGTTTTTATAATTATTTGCTTCTAATTAATGAATGAGGAGAGAGAAATTCGAAGCCCTTAACTGTGTTAACTCTTTTTGAACATGAAATCTTGTTTATTTCTCCTAATGGCTATTTAAAGCTTACAAACTAAATCTCTTAAAAACTAACAATCACATTAACAATATTTGATTTTATATATACTTCAACTTAAATTTATCAATAATAAATTGTTTTAGCACTCTAAATCCTAGTATGGGGTAGATGTCAAACATAAATGTTTAGCATTATCCTAGTATGGGGTAGATGTCAAACATAAATGTTTATCATTTAACATTTGACAAATTAAATTTAATGTCAATATCAACGTTGTAGAAATTCTGCAAATTCTCTACAAATCTACCTCTGAGGATTTTGTAGAAAATCTGACTGTAGATTAACCCGACAATGCAATATACCAAAGAAAAATACTATAATCTACTTCTATAATCAAACTTGCGGAAGCTTAATCGATTTAAGCGAGATCAAGCAGAACACATATAACAGAGAAGAAAAATCAATGCACATGAAACACAGAAGAATACTCTGGGGAAAGCTCAGCTAAAAACCCCGCTATCTGTATTATCATACAAAGTGGAAATACATCAGAATTACAAAAAGCTTTAGCTCTCACAGCTAGCCAGCTCTCAGTACAATCCTCCTGGATGCTCATTGGAAAACAAGGCTTCTCACAAACCTTCTCCTCTACCCTCCAAGTGTCCTATTTCCTTGTCTTGTTTCTCCTCGGTGATCCTACTGGCAAACAAGGCTTCTCACAAACCTTCTCCTCTACCCTCCAAGTGTCCTATTTCCTTGTGTTGTTTCTCCTCGGTGATCCTACTGTTACCAAGTGTAACACTGATCACTCACATTGATATCACACCCTATAAAAATGCACAGTCCTCAAGGAACCTTACCTTGACTGCATGGATGAGTTTCCTTTATAGAAAAACACATGCAACTGATAGTAATCCGTCCTTGACATTTAGCTCAACTAGGTCTTTCTCTGAATAGACATGCATGAGTTTTTGATGAGGGAATCTTTAGTTATCTGGAGTACACTAGTTGAGTGCATGCATGCATCAACTGATCTAATTGGACTTAACTCAGTAAACTAAGCTAGCTAATTACAACTCAAATATAACTAAATTTTATCTCCTTAATTAAGGGATAATCTCTTTAATTTAAGGAATAACTATTGCATGACTGCATAAAGACTTAGACTTCTAACTTGAATTTCTCCAACTAATTAATCCATAATGAATTAATTAATGATTTCCAAGCAGCTGGTGAGACTAAATTCGAATTTTAAGTCACAATTTTGATTCAATGACAAATCAAAATTGGAATATATCATACCAATGTTATTTGTTGCATGACTGCATAAAGACTTAGACTTCTAACTTGAATTTCTCCAACTAATTAATCCATAATGAATTAATTAATGATTTCCAAGCAGCTGGTGAGACTAAATTCAAATTTTAAGTCACAATTTTGATTCAATGACAAATCAAAATTGGAATATATCATACCAATGTTATTTTTAGCATTTCTTGTTGCTATTTTCAACAAGCCCTAATTAAAGATAGATGTCAAACATAAATGTTTAACATTTAACATTTGACAAATTTAATTTAAATGTTGGCCCTAATTAAAGATAGATGTTGAACATAAATGTTTAACATTTAACAGTTGACAAATTTAATTTAATGTCAATGTCGGCCCTAATTAAAGATCAATATAATTATTATGTATAAACAAAAGATAAACTCAACATTGGTGTTAGTAGAGTGTGGAAAGTGGAATTATGTTTGTGAGAAATGGTGAAATAATTAAAGTAAAATAGTTAATTTAATGTTGGTGGGCTCTAGATTTTGAATATAATATTTTTATTTTAAAATATTATACATATTTTTTTTTTAATAAATTGCTCATTTTTTAGGCTTAGAGTGTGTAACATGTTAATGTAATAAATTTTTGACTGGAGAAACTAAAATATGGTAGAGATGTGTACTTATGTAATTAATATATATGTAACATTTTAACTCTTAAATAGGCTTATAAAAAATAATAATAAATAAAAATAAAAATGACCCATGGTATTAAGAATTAGTGGTATTGACCCATGGTATTCATGTGGATTATAACATACTTAAGGGGAAAATTAAACTAGCCTAGATCCATTTTAGTTTGGCTAATTCTTATTCCTCAGTTAAGGACTAATTCTCATCAACTCTGTTGTGAAACAAGGCACTGGAAAAGGCCAAAAGAAGTCTGGGAGGAAAGTGTATGTATTTTTTATTTTTCCAAAAAAGTGGAAATAGAAAAAAAAAATCATTTTAGAATGTGAGGCTTTAAAAGACAAAAGTTATGCAGATATTATGGTAGCTATCTCTTCGAACAATCTATTTAGCAAGGGGTTTGTCGAGAAGCTGGGAGCGTTTATTGTGAGGTTTCATAGGAAAAAGGCTGAATACATTAACCAGATGAAGAAGCAATTTGTTTGATAGGCTATCTTTAGCCTCTTGTACGTTAAACTAATTTTCTTCTTTCTTTCTTTTTTAGATACATAAACTAATTTTCTTTCTTTCTTTCTTTTTTAGATACATAAGCAGAAAATGACGGTGTTGAATCCATGTTGCCTGTAAACATAATAAGTTTTTATGGATGTGTTGACACTCGCATTTGTATGAATGTGTTCTGTGGCCCTATGTCTTTTTGTATGTTGTATTTCTATCATTGAATGGGTGAATACAAATGTATATATATCCATAGGTTTAGAGCTTCATGAAGGCTAATGGATGAATACATAATGTTATGCATAGAAGCTTTAGAGCTTCGTGGAGGCTATTGGGTGATTCAAGAAAGTGTTTTTAAAAGTATCATTTGCATGGATCTAATTAGTGGCCCTATGTCTTTTGGTATGCTTTATTTGTATCTTTGAATGGAGGAATACATAATGTGTATAAATGGGTAGAAGCTTTATAGCTTCCTAGAGGTTATTGGGTGATTCATGAAGGTGTTTTTAAAAGTGTAAGGTTAAACAAGATTGCACAAAGTGAATAAGTTTAATGTTACGTTTTCCAGGCATTAGTAAACTTCCAAACCATTATCATTACATTTTTAAGTGGTGACCATTATCATTACACTTTTAAGTGGTTCCAGGCACCCTAAACTACCAAACAATTATCATCACTTTTTAAGTGGTTCTAGCATGGATCCCTGGGTGGTGGTTAGTCCATTTGATCGATTCCCAATGAGGTGAGTGTGAAAATCCTAGCCCCCAAGGTGGTTAGTCCATTTGATCGATTCCCAATGAGGTGAGTGTGAAAATCCTAGCCCCCAAGGCAAATCGGGGAATCTAACCTCGACCAAGGCTTTGATACCATGTTAGGTTTTCCATTACACCAAAATATAGGTTTTCCATTACACCAAAATATAGGCATTAGTAAACTTGCAAACCATTATCATTACCTTTTTAAGTGGTTACCTTTTTAAGTGTGGTAGTTAGTCCACATGATGGATTCCCAATGAGGTGAGTGTGAAAATCCAACACTCAACTATGAAAGTGAGGTAAGGCAAGAGAAGGTGGGAGAATATTAGGTAAAATGTAATTATTACATTTTATCTAATATTTAGCCTACCTTCGCCCACTTTTTACTAGCGTAACATATAATATTATAATATTGTATTTTACCCAATATTTCCCATCAAATGATCCACTTTTTATTGTAATTTTTATTTATATTTGAAGTTTGAAAGTAAACAAACTCAACTATAAAGTTAGTAGGGGTGAAGGGAAATATTGAGTAAAATGTAATATTTAGATTGGGGAGTGATGAGAAATATTAGATAAAATGTAATAACATTACATTTTAATTAGTAATCCCCACAGTTGCTCACTATTTACTAGATGACATCACTAATAAATATTAGGTAAAATATAATATTTCCTCTTAGAAGATCCACCTTTTATTAAAAAAATTCTTTATACTTGAAGTTCATAAGTAAACTTATTTCTTATTTAAACATTTTATCTACTGGATGTCAGCACTAATAAATATTAGGTAAAATATAATATTTCCTCTTAAAAGATCCACTTTTTATTAAAAAAATTCTTTATACTTGAAGTTCATAAGTAAACTTATTCTTATTTAAACATTTTATCTCACTATTTATGCTTGATAGAGATCCAAACTAGTTTATAGCTCACATTAAAATATTATTTTTGTTAAAAATATTTTAAAATGAAAGATATAAATTAAATAACAACTTCATTTTAAATTGCAAAACAACTTCCAACCTAATCAAATGTATTCAAATAAATTTTTTATTTTTAAAATAACATTACATTAACTAATATCCTTAAATTGCTAATTTTTAAACATAATATTATATTAACGAATATAAATAATATTAACTAATATAGTGCAATATCTATACAAGTAGAAATATTAGAAATACATATATAGTATTGTAGTGGTGTTTTCTATAAAGGTGTCAAATTGGGTTAGCTCTTAAGAATTTCTAAAATATAATGATTTGTTTTTATTTTTTCAGCCAATTATTAAGAATATTTAAATTTGATGTAGAAATAAAATAATCACCATGGAAAATTTATAAAAATTCAAAATCTTGAAGTTAACAACAGTATCTTAAATTTCCAAAAAATTCCACTAGATTTAACAAAATCAATTTTTCGTATTGGAATTCTTTAAAAAAACACGTCGAGATTAACCAATGCTAGATTTTGAACTTCCAATCAAATTCATTCTTAAAGGGAGTTGTCTATAATGCGACTTTTTGGAGATTCCGGTGACGGAAGAAATTGAGGTTAAATCTTGATTTGTTGCAGTTAAAATGATATTTTAACTGCATATTTGGATTCAGCACCCTGAAAAACCCCTGGGACGCTTTTATTGTGTAGAAACTAGCTATCAAACTTGACCAAAAAATTGCTACCGAATTTTGACCAGAAAAAACCACCAAAAAAAGCTTTCAAAAAATGACAACTGCGTTTTAAAGCAAAAGATGCGCGTGGCGGATCTACTAAATGCTATCCCATCACACTAATTGCAGATTACAGAGAACCAAGTCATACCGAGGGAGGACAGGTAGACTGTTCACATCAGCTGAGGGTCCCATGTAATAAATAGTGGGCATGCATTAAATAATAACCTTTGGAGCATAAACTCATAATGGTTGCAGAGCCATGTATTCACATGGGTGCGATGAAGGCTTCATTCGTTGTTTGCATTGATCTGCCCTCCAGGAACTGGTGGGAGTTTTCAAGTTTGACTCTCACTACTACCTAGTTTTCAATCTTGATTCTCATTTATATGTATGTATTGAAATTGCCTTGTGGATGGATCTACAGTTTATCATAAATAACACAACCCAGTTGTGATTTTCAGTGCATTGTGGTATTGCCTCTATTTTTAAGTTGTTCTAACACTTTCGATTTCGCTTTGGCAAAGAGTTGGCTGGTTTTCTTCGAAAACAGAACAATGATGAGCAAACAGTATTCTGGTCAGTTATGGCTCTCAAGGATTCAGCGAGGGATTCGACGGTATGAAAGAGTCAAGAAAAATGAAGAAAAAGAAGTTTCTTGCGAAGAAGAAGATGAGATTTCTCCAGAAGCAGCAGTAACAGGCAGAAATGTGAGACATTTAGTGAGGACAAGTAGGAGGAGGCCGAGGACAAGGAGGAGTAGGAGAGTGCGGATTCGTTTGGTACTGGGCATGGCTCGTCGTCTCAGGTGGACTACTCTGCTCTCACAACTGAAGGTTTCATGGCGTCGTTTTGCCAAGTTAGTGAAGGAGAGCCAATCCCATTTTACAGATCTGTTAGCTGACCATCACCTTTTCCTGCATCTGACTCCGCCCCCTCCCGTTTACTGGTACAATCGTGTTGAAGGAGCAGCAGCAGTAGGTGGTAGAAAGATTGATAGTTTATCCCATGGGCACCCATCATATATGTTGTATATTCTCTAATGTTGTTAATCTGGGGATTATAATAATGGGTTCCCAATAATTCATCTCACTGGATGAAACACATTTAGTTGCTAATGGTCATTGCAAATATGCATTGAATATGGCCAGCATGTGCCGTTTGTACATGGCTGGTTGGGTTTGATTTGGGCAAGAGTTTATCACAACTAATGCAGCCTTGATTCGCCAGGGCGTTATAGTTTAAAATGCCCAATTGTACGTCTCCAAAAGTGAAAAATATAGATCCAGGTTCAGCCAAATAGTAAGTGGCTTATGAAAACAATCGCTGCACTTGTTTTTCTTATGAATGAAAGTAAATTAACACATGCTTTTAAACATGCCTGTGTTTGAGCTTTTTATTACAGCTTTCATGGCTGTAAAATTACTTATCATGAGCTGGTAGAGTGAAGCTTGTTTAGATCTGAAAGTTTTTGAAAAATAAATTTCGAACACCAACATTATATACAGTTATATATTATTAGAAATTACAACAATTAAAAAGATTTTGTGAATGTAATTTTTATCTTAGTAAATTTTTGCAGTTTGTAATCGTGCTTATCAATTAAAATGTTGTAGCTTTCGTGATAAATTGTGTGAGAGAGTCATTATTGGCCTTGGTTAATATATGTATTCCAATTCTTTCTCAGTGGAGATTTCTCGTACTAGTTTTACTATATAATATTTAGTGATTTTTTTATCAATTTAGTTTTTTATTTTGCTTTCATTTTTTCTTCTTCAAAACACCAACCAGTACTATTTTTTTGATTAAAATGTTATAGCCCAAAACTCAAATGGTAGGAGAGAGTTATTGTTGATTTTGATTAATTTAAATATTTTAATCTCTTGGCTAGTAGAGGTTTCTTTGACATATTGTCAAGGTTTTACCACAAGTATGTTATAGCCCAAAACTCAAATTGTGTGAGAGAGTTATTGTTGACTTTGATTAATATAAATATTTCAATCCCTTGCCTAATGGAGGTTTCCTTGACACATTGTCAAGGTTTTACCATCAATATGTTGTGACTACTTTATAAATTCAGTTTTGCATTTTATGTGCATTTTTCCTTCGTGTTGAGTTCATAGACTCATTCTACAGTTCAATATGATGTGTAAGTCTATAAATTTATTCCAATTCATTATCAAAATTGAAATTTTGCTATGTCTCCCATTTCACTTTTTAAATCTAAAAATTAAATAAAATTAAATAACTATAATAAAAAAAATTAAATTAAATAATGAAACGTGGTGGAGGCACCCGTATGCCATGAACATTAACACCATCTAACCTTGAATCGATTTCCCCATGTTCCGATTGGTTGCGTGAAATCCATGGTACTCTCCTGGGTTAGAAATCCACATTATACCAAACTCTATCCCAAGCCACCTCTACACAATTAATAAACTGAGAGATGTTCAGATTTAGTAGGATACATTTATTTAAATTTGGTTTCAGACCAAGTTAGGAGAGAATGTAAAATTTGAAAAAAGTTTGTATATAGAGATTTAAGAGATTTATTTTTTAAGTTATAGGAAGATCTTGAGTTAAGATGGATCAAAATCAGTTTATCTAAAAAACATCATTGAAATGTTTTAACCAAATTTTTTTAAACTTCCGTGTGTGTAAGACAATGAAATATTTTGTTTATGATTAATATGGTTTTTAATTTGCTATTAATTAATATTTTTCTTAAATGCATGAATCTAACTCCATGTTCATGCCCTTTTTTTTAATTGTTAAACACATGCTATTTGTCAACTCTAGGTTATTTGGATGTAAAAGGCATCTATTCATAAAATAAGAAATTTTTTTATTGAGCTAAGGCAACTGAGTATGGTGGAGATGTTGTAACATAATGTCATGTCATGTCTTGTAAATGACAATAAACTTTTTAACTCAATCAAAATAAAAGTAAAAATAAAAATAACTCTATGAAAAAAAATAATAATAATAAAAATGACCTATGGTATTGAGAATCTATGGTATTGACACATGGTATTCATGTAGAATAAACCAATCTCAAAGGGGAAATTAAACCAGCGTAAATCTATCTCTACTAAATCTGAAAAACTATTTTAAAATGAAAAGAGATTTGAGAGTTAAGATTAATATAAGCTAGTATATATAAAATTAAAAATAGTATATACACACATTTGAACAAATTTTAATAATCAAATCACTAAACAAAATAGGTTTTTTCACATATATACATAATAAAATATCACAACAACTTTTCATATAATTTGATTTTAAATTTCTTAAAACTAACACTTATATTGGTAATATTCGATTTTATATATATTAAATTTAAATTTATTTATAATAAATATTTGTATTTATTACGAACTATATTTCCTAGTAAATTGCAAACCACTTTTCAACATAATCAAAACACTTTTCAACCTAAGTTTTTAATTTTTAACACAACATTACATTAACACATTAAGTAATATATTTAAATTTTTTATTTTTAAACATGATATTATATTAACTAATTCAATTCAATATGGAGTAGTGTGGAATGGCCCATGATAAACTGTAGATCCATCCACAAGGCAATTTCAATACATACATATAAATGAGAATCAAGATTGAAAACTAGGTATTAATGAGAGTCAAACTTGAAAACTCCCACCAGTTCGTGGAGGCAATTCCTATTTCCAACTCCATGACAAAGTTAATGCTATGGAGGTACTCTGTCAGAGCTCGGAACCCGGCGACAGCATGGAATTCTGGCCTCGCTCCACGGCTCAGCTCTGGCTCCAAGATGTGATCGATAAGACAGAATGCAGAATACACATTCAATGCCAACTCCGTGCTGATTTCAAATGCTATCTCCCCGCCCAAGATTTCAAAATAAAGAGTTGCGCGCCAAGGTTTTCAAATGACTCTGAATTTTTAAACCGGGTGGAGAATTCTTGAACCAAAAACTACAGTTCAGGTAATGCCATAGCACGCCTCCTTGTTGCCCACCCACACAGAGTTAGCTAGGCGGACGACGTTCCTCAACGCAGAGGTGGAGAAGGTGATAGTGGAGCTTCGAAAAGCATCTACGATAGCACATGGCCTCTGACGCAAGCCTGCTCCTAAACTCATGGACTCATGTAGGGCTCTTTGTTGACTGAGATTGGAAATCAGGGCTATGAGGCACAGTTAGAGGAGCAGTGCCTAATCGAGCCGTGTGTGCCGCAGGAGCCATTTTTGCACACCAAGCGACAGGTGCGTTTATTAGCCACTGCGGGTGGAATTCGTGTCTGGAGAGCATGGTAGCAGAGGTTCCGATAATCATGTTTCCTGTGCAGGTTGACCAGACGACTAATGCTCTTCTTTTGGCAAGGGAAGAAAAAGTAGCAGTGGATATGAAAACTGTCAAAGGGGTTGTTGGAAGGAATGAATTGGAGAGGGCAGTGTGGAGTTTAATGAGTGTCGAAAGTATGGAGGTGAAGCAGAGAGTGGAGGCCGAGTAAAGCTGTCGTTTATGCCATTTTCTATAAGGACGAAGATGCTTGGAGAAACTTGGATTCATTCATTCTATATGCAGTCAGGTGAATTTTGATCACTCAACAAACAAATATCGCTCTGTTTTTTGTTTATTTGGTGTGGTTGTGCACCATTGGTATGGACAGGCTTCAATTTCATGGAGTCATAATAACCCTGACATTGAATTTGTTGTCAGAAATTCCATGAGAATTAGACTTTAGTTAATGTGGTAAATTCAAATGGATCCATGAGGACATTTGCTTTAGCGTTTTCCTTTGAACACAATTTTTTTGAATGGTTATTTTTTAACGCCAACTGTAAAAATGTAAGAAGTAATACTCATTTCGTTATGCTTTTTCTGCCCTGAAAAAATACTCATTTCGTTAACAACCCAGAATGAGATAACCTTAATGACTCAAACAAATTCGTATCTTCCCTTTTTTATTACATTGACGCCATATAGTTTAATGTGCGAGAATTAATGATGGTGCTTGCAAGTCCTCTCATAAAAATGGAACGGGTTTCTGTTCATTATGAATTCAGACCCATTGTTTAATTTACTTGAATATCTCGACTTTGATTACTGTCCATTGTTATTGTTCGTTCAGTTACAGTGCCCAAACTTACAAAAGTTGCTGGCATCGATTAATTTCTCGGATGTATTCGTCTTCGTAATATTTTCCCATTCAAACATAATTAGTTTATCTTATTACTAAACTTTATAATGAGTGGTAATGGAAATCATTTTTTTTCTCAAAAGATAAATGGTAATGAAGCCATGGATCATTCTATATTTAGTAAAGGAATATCTACAACAATATTCTAAATTTCGTAAAGGAATAACTACAACAATATTTGTGGTCTGAAGTATTCAAAATGATTTCCACCATCATGTCACATGTATTTTGAAAGGCAGGCCAAGTAAGGATGCCACACTTTAAAATAGAGTGGAGGTTCAGATTCTTGTAGAAGTTGTATGGGTTGCACTCCGAGTTGAAAAAAAATGTTGAAAAATTGTTACTCATCATAAAATTCATAAAATTTGGATTTCATGTTTTGGTTTGAAGATATTCTTGGAAAGTTGGTTGTAGCATTGGACACTCACCATCTTTGAAAAAAATATCATGGTTAAATGTGGATATGATGAGTGAAAAGATATACATATACGAATAAGTAGGTAATAGAATTTATTGATTTTATTTATTTAAAATATATTATCTAGTATAAAAAAATGTAAACTAAAGAAATTTAAATTAAAATATAAAATTTTTATTTATAAAAATGTCAGAATAGAATGTTGGCTTGGATTGCCAGTGATTGAGTATTTTGTTAAGGCACTCCTTGATGTGAAGTCATCGGTTCAATTCCCTTGTTAAAGATGTATTCTTACCAAAACCACTAAAAAAAGTGGAAATATAATTAAAATTTGGGTATTGGAATTAAAATAATGATTTTCTTGATTAAAAATTTATATATAGTTAAAAGTTCATGTATAATTTTTTTTTAATAATATTTTATATCTTTTTAAAAATAAATAAATTTAAACAATTATCATGTTGAAATTAATAAAAATAGTTCATTTAATGAAAAGATCTAATATTCTCACTTTTATTATAAATGTTATTTTAAATAGTTAAGACAATCAAAAGATATATCTATTTTTAAAAATTATGTGTTTAAAATTAGAAAACAAATTTATAATTTTTTTTTTCTAAATATTATATCTAAAAATTTATAATCAAAATAAATATACTAAAACATTAATAGAAAATACATTCTTAAGATATAAAGTATTGAATTTTCAAACAATATGAACAAGTTATAAAATTCATGTTCATTTTATGATGCATATATGTTATTTACATATCCATGATTACTAGTCCATTTCCAAACTAAAAACTTCTTAAGGCAAACTTTTTTAAATAATGTTTGAACATATGATTAAGCATTATAAATTTATTAAACAATGCCAAAGCATAAAATTAATCAATATGGAATTTTAATTACATCACTGTTCAATATCAAAGAGAGCTCAAATGCTACATTGATGGGGTGTTAGGCTTAGGGAGTTTCAATGAGCATGCAAAGCAGGGAAATGTGGCGGTTGAGTTTGAATGTGTGGTAAGCACAAATGACAAGGTTAAGGGACATCAAAAGGTTGAGGGTCTCAACTAGTACCATGAGAAGACATTCACCTTGAATACAATATCATTTACAAAGATGAAAATAACTTATAGATTTAGTGTGATGTGGGCATATAACATATTTCAAGGCTAAAGTTTTTATTTATGCTCTATGAATCCTCTTCTAAACTATCTAGTTTGATGATTTCTCTACTTTGGATTTCCTATATTGGTTTTAGTGGTTCTAGGGGATAAAGGTAAGGTTACGGAAGCTTGGCAACAACGGTAGACTAGAAAGTGAATTGTCTTCTTGCTTGGGGTTTAGCTTTAATAACAACTACTTCAAAAGGATTGGGGAAAAGGAAAAAAATGTGTTTGGATTTAAAGGAACAAGTCAACTCAAGGTTTTGGGTAGTGTTATGTGACCCATGTATAGGGATATATGATGGAAACACACAACCGGTTCATGTGTCAATTCCCAAAGGAGGTTAAGGCTAGCATAGATGACATTAATATGAAGGATCAACAATGGCGAGAGGGAATGTATATGGCTCACATTCTAATGGAGATTTAAGGTGTCTAGGATATAAGAAATTCCAGGACTGGGGAGAAAAGATACTTTAGATTAGCATAAATATATTGGGATATGAGAGACATGGTAGTGTATGGCATAGCTCCAAAAATGTTTGAGATTGTAGAGTTTCGACATCTCTTACTTTTTGAGAGTAAATTTGATGAATCTGTCCAAGGGATATTTAGAATATCCCAATATTAGTTAAACATGCAATAGAATGGGTTGAGCATGCAAATGATTATGAAGGCTTAAGCAAGTCAAAGTGCTCTGAGGAAAATTCAATCCTAATTCAAGAGGATTTGCTCCCACCTTTGTCTAGCTTAGCTTGTACTTTGTGTTCTCAAAATCCTAGCTAATGCAAGATGGAGGTAACTTAAGGACTCCCTTGGAGTATCATCCTTCATCTACTAATTTTTAGATTTATCTTGTTTCGATTTGATGTGTTTTAGTACTGCTATGTAGGGTAATAGCTTTGTCCCAATTTTAGGAGGTGGCCTCGAAAGTTACAGTGTTTTTTTTTAATCATAAAATCATCAAATTTTTCTATTATTTCTATCAACCAATTTTTTTTGGAATTGTAGAACAACTTGGTTTCCCATGCGGCTATATTATTTTGGACTATTACAAGGGCTTGATGTCCACTTTGGCAAGCCCTCCTAGACTCTATGTATTTTGTATATATTGTGTTATGCAATTGAAATGGAAAGTGTGTGTGTATAGATATGTGTGTGTGTGTGTGTTTTTAAAAATAAATAAATTTAGATAATTATAATGTTAAAATTAATGAGAATCTCACTTGATGAAGAGATTTAATATTCTCACTTTTATTATTACATTTAAAAAAAAAAATGTTTTTTAAAATTGAGATCAAGAGAACTGATGCAGCAGGCAACCCAAGGTCAGTAGTATACTGGATCTCAGTCTTCCACATCCTCACATACTCTCCATACACATACTCTGAGTTCATAGAGCTGTTTCATTAATCTTTTTGGAATTACTAAAAAGCTTTTTAATAATAAG
>APFE031340954.1:20481-31829 GCA_000404065.3 Pinus taeda
TTGAGGATGTGTAGGGCATCCAAGACAAGAGTAGGCAAGAGGTCTGATATTCTTTGAGGGCTGGGAACCCAAGATAAGAATCGTCCTAGAAGTTCATACTCAGAGAACACTTGGTCTCGCCAACATTGTAGCTCATGATCTCATGAAGAGATGGAGTTGTTAGTCAAGGCCTTGCACTGTGACAATTTTGATGGATATGATGCTATACAGATGGATTGCAAATCCGGTTTCTCTTATGTGAATTATTCAAGATTGATAATAGCCAAACACCTCGTACTGTTGTATGAATAACTCCCTAGTTAAGAGGGAGTGTTGAAGCAAATGTAACTAGGTTTGGTCTTCATAAATGTACTTTTGATATCTGTATTTTTATGATATATGTCAATGAGTTTCTTGTTTATTGAAGTAGGTCTAGCACATGTTAAAGTGATATAGGTAAGTCAAAAAGATCAAAAGAATTATGTTAAATACCTTCAAGGTATTTTACGTCGTGTATAAGAGTCAAATAATTTACCTCCAACCAAAATCAAAGTCTCCTCCTTGCAACGACATCCTTCAAGCAACAAAATGATGATTAAATATGTCAAGTCGACCTACTATCCTTTAGTTGGCCTCAATTCGGCCTAAAGGAGGGACAGTCCTCTATATATAGAGGTTGTCCTCTCCTTTAAATAGAACGCAATCATATCTCTAAAATTAGCGAAGAAAAGGAGGAAGAAAAGGGTGCACGAAGGGCAAGAAAAGATCTCCAAGTGCAGCGAGGTAGAAGGGTATACAACCGAGCTTAAAGAAAATTGTTTCTAGGGCAAGCTACAGCCACACATGCGAGAAAAGGAGGATTGTCTCTGCGGTTATGATAGTAGCAACTCACAGCTAATATACCTCACCATTTAGAACTAGTAAACTAGGCCTATAAGGCCCCCCAATCTAGCGAAGAAGAATGGGCACTCAAGCGAAGGAGAGAAGAGTCTACAACATCAAGAAAACCACCACACATGCAAGAAATTAGGGCTGCAGGACGGTCATACTAAGTCTAGATCTCAAGGAATAAGCTTATTTGGTTAAGAAAAGGAAGGCATCATCTTATGTGAAAGCTTTCACTAAGGATCAAGGAAAAATATATCTTCTAGAACTAAGCATAACAAGGTATATCACCAGTTGCCGAAAGAAGTAGGAGGACGAAGTGCCAGGGAACACAATGCCGGGAAACAAAGTGCAGGAAGAAGGAAGGACTTGACTTGTGCTTGGAGGATATTCTTGTCAAGGGTCTGGGGTTTGGCAATGACCAATAAGAAGCTTCAATAAGATAAACTTACTAAAGGGTTTTCCTCTCAAGAGAAGAGAGGTTTTGGCCCTGACAGAGAGCCAACATATTGTGTTCTTGTTTTTATCTTTTCGTAGCAATTTGATGAAATACATGTTTGGTCAATTTAGTGTCCTAAATTGCTCTGCATAAATTATCAATCTGGGTATCATAAACTAATGAAACATAGTGCACTATTTGTGCTAGATAACCCTTCTTACTTCGTTGTTTTTGTGTTTTATGTTGTTTTGGGGGGTTTTTGGTCTTTTAATCCCTAATGATTTACAATGTAATTATCAAAAACTTAAATCTAACTTTCGTAAAGACTGCTCAAAATCTAAAAATGAAAAAAGAGCTTAGAAAGACTTGGAAGCAAAGTTTAAGCAAGAAATGAAAACAAAGTTTCTATTCCTGTTTTACCATTATTTCCAAATCATGAATTAAAACTGAAAGTGAAATTTACAACTGATGTCTAACTATTTACAGAAATAAAACTAAATGAAATACTTAGTTACTCTGCCTCTCAATTTTGGGAGAAAGTCTCATTGGGATGACATTTGAAAAATTTTGTACTTCATTAATCTAAGAGAAAACAAATACAGAGATGCAACAATAACTCATTGCATAAATGAAATGTTCAACCACTTAGTTAAGGATGAATTATCAACTTGAAGGGGTTTTCATAAACATTCATTAACACCATGAGTCAGTGAACTAAAAATAAAATGGCAAAGACAGTAAATGACATTGATCAGTCTAATTGAGAATTTAAACTAGCAAAACAGTGAACGAAGTAAACTACTAATAAAAACTAAACAGAGATCAATCAAATGGAAGCTACTCTAAATTATGAACATTGTTAATAAGAAAATGATGGAAATTGCATTATAAACATTGTTAGTAAGAAAATGATTATAAACACTATGAAATAAAATGATGAATTTACAATTAACAAGAAGAAGAAAATAAAATGAAATGAAACCTTCTTCAGCGTAGAGGCCCTCTGCAACTGATTAGGCTATGCTTGCTCAATCAACTCCAAGAAAACTCCTTCAAATTTTCATAAAACATGCAGTCTTCATATTAAAAGCAAGGACACGAAATGCCCAGAAATTACAGAGTCTAGAACTTCGATTCCACAATAAAACTATTGCTATCACTACTAACTTCTACGGTCCTTTACACGAGTATTTATAAGAAAAACCATATAAATGTTTGTGGAGAAAAACATGCTACAGTCAAACACATAGAAGACAGATATGCGGAATTTCTTCCTCGATTGCTGCAGACATAAATCCAAGACATGGTTGTTGTTGCATTCGGTTGTACAGGTGGCTGTTGGAGTCCATAGGTACAGGTAGTTGTTGCTTCCCATCATTGTGAAACGTGTTAATTAACCACGAAACAGAGTCATGTTACCTTCGGTCTCTGTGTTTGACTTATCCATTGACCGTAGTCTTATTCAATCTTCTTTGTCGACCTAGGCTAAGTGAATAAGACAGGGTCCATGTCATGATGATTTCCAAGCTGCCCATGTAACTAGTTTCTCCTTCTGACACCTAGAACCTGTTAAAGCATGAAGGTAGTTGCGGAACAGCCGATTAGTTGCAGAATAAGCTGCTTTCCATAGCTAATATACAAAAATTTATTCAAATAGAAAAACATAAAAGCATAACATGTAAATCACTAAATGTCCTCCTCAAGACAGTATATATCGGTCATTAGTGATGAGAATGCATCTTTCTTATGGAAAAACAAAGAAAAGGAATGAGAAGAGTTGCTAGGGAAAGAGTAATTTTGAGGCTCAACAGTACACACACATGCATTAATAAGAAGAAAAAGATTAATCTAACAAGAAAAAGTAAAAATACTCCACAAATTGTTATCAAGTAACAAAGAATCACACTCCACTTATTTGCCCTAGATTCTTCAACACTATTACTCTATAAAAGCGTTCAATTTTCTAGTGCCCACTGGAAGGATGCTCCTATGCCCTGATTTTATCAGCAGTAAGCTAAAAGGATGCTCCAACACCCTAGCAAGTTTCAACTTGCCCTAGCACCACCCTACCACCCTGAAGTGTGTTCAGGCTCCAACCTGAAGGTGACTTCAACCACCTCCCTAGCACCACCCAACCACCTAAAAAATGAGAATAAGTTCGACACACAACTGAGGGCTCCCATACCACAAACAATGGCTTGCTTACAATGAATAGACAATTGCAAATATATAAAAATGATGTCCCAACCAGAAACCCTTACACCCTGACAAATCCCTTACTATAAGAGACAAGTGACTCTTTTGGTTGTTGAAATGATGATGAAAATTTCTTTGCCCTTACTGCTATAGTAAATGAAGAAAATGATTTGCCCTTACTACTTGTTATAGACAAATGCTCTGCTCTTATTGTTGTGAAGCTTATAGGATTACTTTGTCCTTGCAAAATGCCTGACGTATAGTGATGCTAGATAACATTTAGAAGAAATCCTTATCCAAAATAAGCCACACACTACTTCTATATAGACCATTGAACCATATTTTGTTCGAAGCAATTTTATTAGAACTAGATCAGAACCAATGGAACCATCCAGTCCAGTCATTTTGGGGCCAAATCCGGTCCGAACCAGGCCTCCCAATTGGAATAGGTCGATTCGGTACATCCAGTCGTTTTGGGGCAAATCTGGTCCAAACCAGAATAAGCCGATTCAGTACTGAACTGGCTTATTCTGGTTTGGAGGCCAATTCCGACCGGTTCATACAACACGCGGCCTAAGTAAATAAAACCTTATTTTCCCTAATTTATATGTTTATCCTAGCCACCCCACCCACCGCCCCCTTTAAACTTATTTAAACACACCTACCCCCTTTATTTCACTCACACTATTCATTAGAGTCACTTGAAACTCTTGAGTTGAGTTCGGTGAAGAGAATTTGGAGAGTTTTTTTCAGGGTTGCTTTAAGGGAGATTTTTTGCAAATTTGAAGAACTTTATTGGAGTCTTGGAGAATTGTTGGTTTGATTACTAAAAGATATTTTTGAGTTGCTTCAAGGATTTTTTTTATCATAGATCTTTGGGTTTTGTTGAGTGGTTTTTGGAGTTGGTTGAACTTTAAAAGGCTTTTTTTTTTTTATTTTGGGGGGTTGTTACAGCGCTTATTTGAGAAAATTTTGGAATTAATTTTCTTTAGAAAATTTAGAGGGTAAGTCAAGGTATTTTTTGTCATCCATTATTGTTCCATTTTTCTCCAAAAATTTGTTCTTTTTTTCCCAAGAAATTTAAAATCCCTAGTGTTTTAATGTAGATTTGTGGGGGCTACTACAGAGTTGATTTGGGAGGATTTATGAGCTGATTTTCTCAAAAAATTTAGACGGAAAGTTAAGGTATTTTTTCCTATTCATTATTTTTCTATTTTTCTCCAAAAACTTGCTCCTTTTCCCCTAAAAATTTAGAAACTTTAGTGTTTTTATGCAGATTTGTAATTTTAATTTGCAAAAATTCTTATGGCTGTTATTTTCTTCTATTTTTTTTCAACAATTGTTGAAATTTGCAGGGTTATTATGAGGGATTTCTTTAGTAAATTTGTGAGGGAGATTTTGCAGTTGATTGAAGAGTTTATTTTTTGATTTGTGAGAGCTTCTTCTCTTCTCAAAATTTACAGATCTTCTCCATGTATTCCCCGACTTCTATTCCTCTTTTATTTTTCTCTATAAAAAAATTGCCATAGAATTCTAAAAACCTTAGGGTTTTCTATGCATATTTTCATTTATTTCTGTAGAAGTCGTCATCGCCCCCAAAAACAAGAATGATCCAGCTTGGGTTCACTGCCATTTAACTGAATAAGGGATACAAGTCTGCAACTATTGTGGAAAGAAAGTCAAGGGTCGGGGGATCCATAGAATTTAAGAACACCTAGCACATTGGAGAGGGCAAGTAAGACTTTGTGAAAATGGTTCTTATGATCTTAAAGCAAATAAGCAAAATTTAATTGAAGCCTACAACGGAAAAAACGGGAAAAACAAGAGAATTAAAAAAGATATAGGCAAAAGTCAAAAGGATGATGTTATGCTTAGTGACCCTGATTTTAAAGAATATATGCTCAGTGTTGGTGATTCCTCTAATTTCCCTGCTAGAGTTGGAGAGGGTACTTTTGGCCCTAGTTCAAGTGATTTGAATTTGAAGAGAACAACATCCTGTAAAGGGATTGACTCCTTTGTACCCTTTGTTGCCCCTGGTTCTCAACCAACCCTTGATGCTAAATGGAAGAAGATAAAGGAGGTTGCATATGAATGTATTACTATATGGTGGTATGATACAAATATACCTTTAATGCTACTAATGTTGCATATTATCAACCCATGATTGATGTTATAGCTTCATGTAGAGCGAGCTTCAAAGGCCTTAGCTTTCAAGATATCAGGGGGGGCACTTTTACAAAATGAGGTTCAAATAATACAAAAGTACCTTACAGTGTCCAAGCAATCATGAACCAAAACAGGTTGCACAATTATATCTGATCGATGGACTGATGGTATATCTCGCACTATATAAAATTTCTTATTTGTTTGTCTAAAAGGTACTATGTTTCTCAAATCTATTGATGCATTTGTTTCTCAAAAATTTGCAATACGAATATTGAGCTAGACATGTAGTGCTCCAGGGTGTGAGCGAAATTGGAGTGTGTTTGAGCGTATACACACTAAGAAGAGGAATTGTTTGGAGCAAAAAAGGTTGAAAGACATGGTTTTTGTTCAGTACAACCTTAGGTTGAGGCACAACTAATTGTTGAACAAAACTCCTAAATCAAGCAACATTGTCTTGGCTGACTTTGATCCAACATCAGAATGGGTTATGGAGAGTCAAGCACCAGCATTTGAAAATGAATACTTTTCTTGGTTAGACTTGGACCCACCCACCTCCATAGGTTGCAAAGGAAGATATATCAGAAGCACCAGTAGCAGCTTCAGGGCCAGGGGAATCAAGTCATAATCCCATTGCAAACTTGGATGCTACTCATTCTTCAAATGAGGATGAGGAGGATGTTCGAGATGATGATTTTGATGATGACATTGACAATTAGCACTTGTAGGTTGTACCTTTAGTATTGTAGAATGTAGTATCATACTATCATGTTATTTTGGACTATAAAGGCCTTTTAGACCCTGAATCTTGATTTGTTTTGGTTCAGTGATGTTTTGCACTAAGTGTTATTTTGGTTATATGCACTATTGCTTGCTATATAAATGAGAACTTTTTCATATTTGTGTATTGTTAAAATTGGCAACCAGATCCAAACTCCATGTGGGTCATCTTATTTATGGGAGTTGATATTTTTATTGGATCCCTCTCATCGAGAGGTGTAGGATTGATCTAAAGATCATCCGATTCTGATAAGTATTTATGAAGATATGAATTTATTTTGATTATGGACAAATTGTCAAGTCGGCCAGCAATTTATGTAGGCTTAGAAGCCCAACAGTCATGTCTATTCAACCTCTACGTTTTAGTATAAATAGAAGAGGACTTGAAGTCATTTGACACACACATACTCTTCTTATGATCTCCTCCTCTCCACGTCTTTGGGTTTTGGTGGAGGAGAGATACTAAGAGTATACGCTGGCCTAAGTAAAGATGATGCCCTAACCACAATAAGGATGATGCCCTAGACGCAGTAAAGATGTGCCCTAGCCACAGGCTTATGAGGAGATCAACATGCAGAAAAGAGGAGACTTATATGTGTTGGGTACCTATACCAATAGGTTTCATATTTCATGATTGGATATCAAAGGTCCAAATATGCTCTGCTTTGACAATGCAAAGATCCCATATTTCCTTAAGAAGACAATGTCTGTCTCAACTTTCATAAGAACTCAATTTTGATGGATGGTCCAACAGTCTAATCTGGATCATGCCATGTTTTAAATTTATGTTGTAGAATAGAGAATGAAATCTGTCCAAACTGTTTAATCTTGGCAGATCAGTAGCTAGGTAGAGAAACTAAGGTTCCCAACTGCTTAATCTGGGACCTTGGAAGGAATAAGGGTTGTATTAGATAGGAAAGGAAAGCAAAAGCCAATGAAAAGAAAAAGGCATTCAAAGGGTTTGCAAGTCCAAGTGCACCCTCTAAGAAGGAACAAAAAATGTTAGAGAACTAGTCGGGTAGGTAGATGGGGTTGCAGAAGTGGTGTCTCTTTCAAAATCAAAGCTGTTGAAACATCTACAGGAAGAGCAGCACTCTGGAGCATGACTAATTCCCTTGTTTCTCATTTGTATATCAATCATCACTAACTCCCTTTCCCAAGCTGAACAGAGCACAAAAGTTTATATCTTTGTTACATTCTTATGGCCTTCAAAAGCCACATTTCTTGTGCAAAAATCTTTTCATTTTGATCTACTCCTGATTTCAAGTTATTTTCAAAGAAAACTTGGTTGAACTAGCCCTCACTCATATGTTCCCTCCATGTTGACAACTAACTCTACTATTTAGCTCCTTATACCCCTTTATCCCTAGTATTATAAACACCATGGTGTATAAAACCCACAATGCATAAATATCCCCTCCTTGGCACTATAGCCATAATGTTCTCTCCCTGGGACTTGAATTGACACCTGGTCAAGGTCAAGAACCCATGTTCCACCTTTGCTCCACCTCAAACCAGTTTCCCTACCCAAAAGTTCCATTTTTCCTTGAAAAACCTTGAAAAACCTTGAAAAACCCATAAAAATCACCCAAAGGGCGGAAAACATTATAAAATCATCCTTCCCCCGCCTTATCCTAAGGTCGGGGGGTTATTTGCCCTTTCATATTGTATAAAAGCCATTTGACCCTTTTCCTATAGTTTGCGCCTTCATAAAAGATTTTTGCCCGAACTTTATGCAAAACCCGCAAATTGCTCGTATCTCTAAGGTTGGCGGACCTAAATATTTTGGTAAATGAAACCATTGAAAATTCTCCAAAGAAGGCAATTAGCGCGTGGAGGGTCCCGCAGCCACGTTTGCAAAGAAAAATCATTGTTTATTGTCCGCCCAGGAACAGTTACAGATCGTGCAGATTGCCCGCCCGATGACCGTCAGATGGCGCTGGGTCTAGATCTACGGCGGGCGTTGATTTCGGGCAATCCCGACGTCCACAGGTTAACCAAAGGAGGAATTACATTTCGGGCAAGTTGGGCGCCCGACAACCGTTGGATCGTGGGCTTCCAGATCGACGGCCCTCATCGATATCGGAGCACCCTATGTGTCTGACAGATACCTTCCGATATCTGTCAGACGCTTGCGTCAGGCCAGCATCACGTCGAGACACATGTCACTCCCTGATTGCATCGGAGCATCGCCTGACAATTCCTTCACCGTACAGGGCCGGTTCCGATATTGCGACACCTGTCCCGCCCACGTCCTCGCCCCGCTGCCTTGCACGTCACTGCCACATCTGCTCACTTCGTCCCTCATTCGCCCACCTGGCCGCCACCTCATCGCCCCCGTGGACCTGTCATTGACCGCCACGTCACCCGATGACGTCACGCTGACGTCACCCAACCCGGTCCCCCATGATGACTTCATGCTGACGTCATCCAAAAAGCGCGCCAATAAAGCCAAAAAGGCCATATTTTCGCCATTTTTCACAATTTTGTCATATTTTTTGGAAACTTGCTGTTAAGCTATCTGCATGCAATTCACGACGCCTTCGCCACCAGTCAGCCTGCAACCAATTTCAAAGAACCCAGCGCGCAAACCCAGCTACATTCTTCAGTCCAGGCCATTGTTTAACAGGTATTTCAGCCTCGTCGTCCTGTGAACTGGTTTTTCTTAAGTTGCTTGTAAAAACCACCATAAAAGCCATTAAGTTGAGAATTTCACCAATAAACCAACTGCACTGTACCCAATTTGACCGTTTAAGCTGAAACATATCGGTGGAAACCTCTGAGAGACTGCATTTCCTGCTAAAACCTACCCTGTTCGCGTAACTGTGGACTCCTGCATAACTCCCAAACTGACAAGGGAGGTCTTTTTGCTGCTGAAAACCCTCCCCAAAAGGCCCAGCATTGTCATCCTCGACTATACACCAACCCTGTCAAACTTGGTTCCCATCGATTTTACTGTTTCAAGCGGCATTTCAGAGATTATTTGTATAAAACATGGAGACCCCTGAAGTCCTTAATGTTACTCCTCTAAATGCTCCTCAGAGAGAGCTAGACTGGCAGGATTTGGCAGACCTGGATTACTAGATCTCAGAAGACTCCAGAGAAGGATGCACCCCTCATATTCACTTGCTAAATGAGTTCAGGGCTAAATACAGAGATGGAACAGATATCCTAGGCATCTGGGAGTCTGCCCTGCCAACTTTTAAAATGCCTCTAGTTAGACAATTCCCTGATCTCATCTATCTATGTGCCAGTTGTTATGAGACATCACAGAGAGCTGTAGTCAATCCCAAGGGTGAAGTTGTATTCTATACCACCCCTCAGGCCATCAGGGATATGGTTCAGTTCAAAACTAACAAGAAATTGGTTCCTTATCCCTGCTGGACTTAATCAACCAAGGGACCAAAATACTTACAGAGGCAGAGATCCTGAAAATAAATCAATTGTTTGTTAAGAAGTCAGACAAAGTGCTGCATCCTCCCATCTTTGATGGATACCTGAATCAACTTGGACTAGACCTGGCCCATATGATAAGCTCAATTCTGGGATATAAATCAATGGAGTTTTTAGATGAAACTGTGCTAGTTATGATGTCAATGTTTGCCCCTGGGAAGGCCCCTATCTGCTATAACTATGCTACATACATCTCGGAAAAAATACATGAGCAGTTCCTGCACTTACCCAGAGAGAGGGTGTTCAGATACACCTCATATATTTATCATCTTATTCTGTATCACCAATATGAAAAATTCTCTTTTGAAATCAAGAGAACCGATGCAGAAGGAAACCCAAGATCGGTTGTATATTGGAGCTCAATCTTCCATGGCCATTTCTACTCACCCTATACATATTGTGAGTTCATAGATCTGTTCATTCATCCGGCCCTATCCCTTCTTATGACAGAACCTCCTCCAAGACTCACTGAGGAAATGAAGAGGATACTGCAACTATCCACTGCTTACAGCATAGGTGACTGGTATTTCTACCAGCATCATACAGTGCTTAGGATATATGGGTGTGAGCTGCGCCCTTTCAGGCTACCCAAGTTTGTGCCTATGAGGCTCTTTGCCCTGGAGTATTTCAGACAATTCGCCCATGCTGATCTGATCCATTTTGCAGGTAGGGGCAAGAAGGCACAACTCAAAGTTAAAAACCAGCTTGGTCATTTGATTTTAAACAAAAGAGAAGGATGGAAGCAGGCAAAGAGAATGTTGGAAAGCCTTGGCCTAACACAAAGCTTCCTTTGGAAACCATATGACCCCAATGGCTTTATATCCAAGAGGAGACTAAAATACAAACTCTCGAGTTATGAGCATAATAGCATGCTCCTCATAACAAGACATGCAAACCAGCCAAAATGGAAGAAAAATACCTTGGTAGAGCCTCTGTCCCAAGAAGAGCTAAATGACAGGGCTAGGAGACATTTATTGAAAATGGCTGACTTGGAATGTCCTTCTCAGGTGCCTACCCTACCAAATTCTCACACAACAGCGCCAGCTTCCTCATCTGCAACACAAGAAGGGGCAGCACAAACTTCAAATCAGGGGCAGGACAAAGGTAAAGGCAAGGTAATGGAAGAAACAGAGGGCCAGTAGGAGCAACAGCAACAGGGCCAACAAGGCCAACAGGGCCAGCAAAAGAAACAGCAGCAAGACCAGCAAAAAACTGATCATCAGGATCAAGAAAAGCAAACAGGAGAAGGCCAGGCAGCCACCCAAGATAAGACAACCAGCATGGCGCCTCCCAGACAGGACTCTAGGGTGGACTCTTCGGTCCTCCAAACCCCTCAGAGGGAGGACATCAGTAGGAAAAGGGAGAGGGATACCCCTCTCACAGAAGGTCCAGAAAAATGGCAGAGGCTCAATCCATTCTCAGAAGAAGAAATGCAAAGCCTTGAGACCTCTGC
>APFE031340954.1:31849-75735 GCA_000404065.3 Pinus taeda
ACAGGAGGTCCTTAAACTAAGGGATGCAGATGTAGCTGCAATTAAGAAGAAGATGAAGATCCCACCAACTCTACATCCACAAACAGATGAAGTAGCCCAACAGAGACGAGAAAGGGATGTCACTACATTACTAATGACCTTGTATAAGGAACTAATTGACACCCAACAAAAGCTGCAGGATACAGAGACTACCCTAGAAGCAACTATATAGAGGGGAGAAACAGGGCAGTCTTCCAAACCACCCACAGAGAAAATAGACCTCGAGAAGACCCCTAAAGAGGACATCCCTCCAAAGCAACAGGCATCAGAAACAGAGCCAGCCACAACAGAGCCAGCTACTACAGCACCACCAACAGAGCAGGCCGAGAGCCTGGATATGCAAAAATTAAGGCAAGAACTCCAGGTGCTAGAGGGTCAAATGACAGAGCTAAATAAGGCCAAGGAAATCTTAGCAAATATAGAAGAGAAATATGATAAGTCTAAACAAAATGTGGCTGAGAGGGAGAGGGAAGTAAAGGCCCTAAGAAAGACAATTGCAGAGCTAGAAAAGCAGCTCAATTTTGAGAAAGTGACAGCAGAGATTAAGCAAGTGATATGGACTGCCATTGGACAATCAATCACTAACCAGTGGGAGTACATTGATGCTATATATGAGCAAATAGGACTCATTGGCAGGGCAAAGAAAGAACTGTACAGAGCAAGAAACGCCCTTGGCAACATGGCAGACCTTGCCCCCAGGATGATCGAAGTCCTAAATTACAGGACTGGTTCTCAGCTAATAAAAAAGGGAATTGCTAATAGAACTGAAACCATTTCCCTAATCAAAAGAACCACAACAATGAAGAACCTAATTCAGACACTGGACAAGAAAATCCATGATATACAGGCAGATATAAATAAGTTCCAGAATAGGTTCACAGCCCTGCAGGACAAAGGGCTTCCCAACTTGGAAGAATTAGGGAAGCTCCTCTCTCATGAGAAATACATCAAAAGAGTAAACACTTTTGTAGCAATTCAAATTGCTGAGGCTCCTGGGTCATCTTCGGCAGGCCCATTAACAGGACAGGCTCTTTTTGAGAAATTAGATAATTTATTTTTTATTAAAAATGAAGTAGCACATCTATTTGATGAGCCCCCTCATTTCTATAAGTACACAGAAGCTGATGAGACCTTAGGGTCAATTTTGAGGCATCAGCTTCCCCCTCAAGATACATGGCAGGACTTAATAAAGCTACTTTTGAATCAAAGCTGAAGAATTAAATCTTTTCAGCAATGCAGTCCATATTGTATCTACAGGTGGACAAAGCCATGACAACAAGCATAAAGACACTGAGCCAACTCAGCACAGGTACTCGGCATCAACAGCAGCATTAGCAGGTACAGGTGGCAGGGCCAAGAAGATACAAAAATCAAAGTGACAAAGCACTTCAATGCTACAGTTATGATAAAGTCGCGCAATTTAACTCCGCAGTGCCCAAAGGTCAAAAATCTATCCTGACAGGAGTTAAAGGCCTTTAAGAGGCATTTATGTTTACAATTACTTCTCATCTACTCTCCTGTACAAATGTAAGAGATATTTTCCTCTCAGATGACTCCTTTCCTGAGATGTTTTTGTATGTAACCTCTATATATTCCCCCTCGCGTTTGTTTAGAGGGGTTAGACTCCGGATGTAAGAAATTCTCCTGATATCTTCTCTGTTATTATGATATTGTAAACTCTCAGACAGTTAATACAAAAGACTGTGGGATTTCTTCAAAGATGTTTTGTCTCTTGATCTCCTGATGGTGTGTGGCTCAAAGTTGCAGGATTCCTGTGTATTTCGTGGCTCAATAAGTTTTTCTCATGACTCCTTATTTCACCTGTGTTCCCTGTTATTCCATGTCTCTTTCATGTTTTTCTATACATTTAAAATCTAGGTAGTAAGGAAAAAGGATAGTCTCAGGACTTGGTTATTGACTACCCTGAGCTCAATCCAAGCTACCTTGAATGTTTTCTTCTGATAAAGTATTTAAAGAGTAATTCTTCATTGCTACCTTTAATACTGCATCATCACAGTTTGTTGTTGTTTTAGGAATTCAAGTAATTGCTCCTAGACAACAAATCCCTTGTTACAATATTCAGCTTAAGTAAAGAAATCTTAATTGCTCTTTGCTGGTTGTTTTCATCTCACTCTCACAATCTACGTTTTGTTTCATGGAATACACACAGGCCCTGTATCTACACCTCACCGAAATCAAGACTTCAGGGGAAAACACCCCAAGACCCCATTGCCCAATGGATTAACCTCACCTGCAGATAGACTTTAAGGAAATCAGAAGCATCCTCCCAACCAAACACAAAAACAACCAAAATATTCACTCCATAGCTAGCCTAAAAAACTTTCACTGAAAGCAGTGACATAACCTTATAGAGAGAGCCCTCTCTGACTGCAGCTAGGCTAGAAGCTGTAGCCCAAAGATTGGTTAGTGGTTACCCTGGCCGTATTCTCTTAGGAGTCAAGAGAACAACCTGGGTGTTAACATGTCCCATGGCACGTTCTCTGACATCATGATCTCCATGATGCTTTCATCAGTAGAGAATATACGTGAGAAATGATTAGAGGGTGTTCCATATTTCGTCAATCGATCTACCCAATTGATAAAACAAAAAGTATGAGCTGCACAAGCCAAATAGACATCTTCATAATCTTGTAAATGGGATTAAGTGGCATTCAGTCACCAAAACTTTTGGTGTAATTTTAATCGAGTACAATCCATGGATCGGTCGAGATTGTAGAGGATGATATCATGCTAATATAAGAAATCTAAGGGGAGGGTCTAGGAAGGAGAGTGGGAGGGAGTGAAAAGGTTCCTAGAACCGATGAATCCTTCAACAAACCAACTTTGACATGCTGATAGGAATGTAGGTCTTCATCTACAAAATGGACAACTCCAGTGACATTGGTATCAAAGGAAAAAAAGGTGAGTTGATCTATGGCCACAATCTCACCTTTATGAGGAAAGGTGATCATTCAGAAGTAAGTTGAAATGACAAGAACCATAGCATAAACCCTACGTCCTCGTAGAATATTATAATCCAGGGGTCCTTCAATAACTTCTACTTCAAAGGAGATGGATTTTCCTGCTAGTTCCACTTGGAGGGAATTCAAAATCCCATAAGGTTTGTATGTCCTTCTATCAAAGGCTTTTAATGTGCTGGTCGATTGACTCAGTTAGGGTGAACCAATCACCTTCCAACAAGAAAAAGACAAGATGCAGGTTGAGTCTCCTTCATCCAAATAGAATGATGAATGTTCTTACCATGGACAATGACTTGAATCATAAAAGCTAAGTGAGCCAGAAGTTGAGGGGTATAGTTTTCATGAGAGAAAACCACTAGATTTGAATATGATTGATCCAAACATATGATAGATGAAAACAAGGACTTATTTTGGGTGGGGAAGTTTTGAAAATCCTCAAGAATAAACGTAGATGATGGATACTGAGCCAAGTATTCAACTACACTATAATTTTGAGTGGATCTTGAATGAGGGTTGGAAGAAGACTTATGGACGACACCCTTCGAAGGCTTGATAATTAATTCTGTAGGAACTCAAGGTGGAACATGATTAGATGAAGGTGGTGTTGAACTAGAATATTGATCATTAGGATGACAATTTCATGGATTTTCATTACTATAGTCCATATTCCAAGTGGCTACCATGACATCAGATTTCATCTTCGAAGAGTTAAGCATCAAAACCATGTTAGAGGAAGAAGCATATCGGGCAAAAATATGAGTCTCCTGATTGGGAAATGGGTCGGTTAGCACAGTGGGAGAATTGGATGATTTAAGAAATTGATTCACTTTAGCATGGTGTGGAAAATGACTTGTAAAGTGATCCTCATTACAAATCAAGCATGTTTATCGAGGCTTTTGTTTCTCATTAGAAGACAGATTTTTTTTCTTATCCTATGGTGAGGAGTCCTTATTTTTCTTACCTTTACCTTTCTTCCTGATTTGAGGTTGATGTTGAGACTTTTCTTTATCATATTAGATGGCATTTATCTTGGAAGAAGAAGCCGCAGAAGGATGGGATGGAGGGTTCTGTGCAGGAGCGGTAAAAGCAGTACTAAATGATTTACTCATCGACTGCAAACTAGCAGAACCTATAATTCCATTGGAAACATGATATTCTTTACCAAATGGAGGAGGAATAATGTTTTAGGGTCTTGGAGAATTTGGTATCTTATCATAAAGTGTGTTTGATTAGGTATAAATCAGATCTAAATATTAAGCATGGGAAATAACATGTTCTTCAGTAATGAATCCCAATTTGGCCACATCTTCTGTTATGGGAGCTAACAAAGATTTGAAAAAGCATTCCACTAATAGCTAATCAGGAACATAAGTCTTGACCAACAGGCGATGTTACCTACACTCATGAATGTGATCTAAAATGTGAGTAGAGTCTAATTTTTTAAAGTTAGTCAATAGTTCCATCCAATTTTCATATCTGATGGGAAACTAAAAACATGTGATCAGGTACCAGTTGATGTGTTGAAGTCATGAAACAATGCTCTATGCAACTGAATGTACCATTTCGTTGCAGTACCTATAAGCATTCATTGGATAAGACAGAGTTGAATGGAATCATCATCAACAGAGTTCTATGAACACCATAGATGATACATTATAACATCTGTCGATGGGTCTTCTCCAAGATTGCCATTGAACTTTAGGATATCATAAGGCATCTTAGTGTGAATAATTGACCACCATGGTTAATGACCAATGGGGTCATTATTAAGCTGACTTAAATCTGGTAATTCAAGAGTAGTCACAAAAGACAAATGCCAATTAAAGTCTAAAGGCAAATGACCTGGATATGAAGGGATACCCTAGGAAATAGGTACTTTCATTCCTCAATAAGGAGGGTTATGATAATAAGGAACCTCATTACCAGAACATGGAGGGTTTTGATAACCAGCATACGAGCGAGTTTTTTCCCCAGCCCTAGGATGGCGATAAATTTGTTGGAATGGTTGGTTTTGGATTTATTGGTCTTGAAAAGGCACTTCATATGATCCATACTATTGCTTGATAGAGGTTATCATTGCTCCATAGTATGAGTTCGATTGGGACTATGTGAAATTTGGAATACTTTGACCTACCAAAAATTGAGGAGTACCCTTACGCAAGCGATTCAGAAGTTGAGTGACCCTATACAAGTTGACTAATCGGGATCTCGGTGGAACCAAACACCATTGGAATAGTTTTTAAAGGTTGAATCACATGTATTTGAGCTTGTTGAGGTTGCGATGGATAGGTAGGAATTTGTGATGAAGATGGTATAGTTTGAGGATTCAACTATCCATCCCAAAATTAACCAAGTTGAATGACTAAAGTAGGTTTCCAAACATTGGATGCCATTCCAGGAGAAGGAGGACTATAACTAGCCAGATTACCATGTTGAGGTATACCAATAATGGGCTTCTGCCCTCCCATGGGACAAGGGCATGATGGAGGCAATTGTGATCCAAATGGAGGGTAACCAACATAAGGAGGGTTCGGTTGTTGAGTGTTAGGTCCATATACTACTAGTGTAACCCCTTAATGTTATTTGTAGAACCCCCTTATTATATTTTTGTGCTCGTGTAGTCCCCATATTGTTATTATAGGTGTAGATGATCCATTTAAGAAGGATCATGATTGACATAAGGGTCAGCTTGCTACTCTATTTAAGGTGTAGATGGAGGAAGAGGAGTAGACTATGTGGAATTCATAGGATGAGTACCAGACATTATTCCCAAATTCGATGACATGGGATACGTTCAATGACTAGAAGCCACACCTGAAAAGGTATTTGATAATGATTGATATTTATGGGGGATAGACGGGCCACCATATAAATGAGTTTTCAGTGATGTTATAAACATAGACGAGGAAGAAATACTCGATGTCTTGAACATAGTGGTGGACATAGGCCCAGGGTTTGAATTAGTTCTAGTCATGGTTAGAAATCCCAATGAAAATTTCTGCGAAAGATCTGTGGGTATTCCCAACAAATCAGGTCAAGGATATTGTGTCTGAGGTTGAGGAGATGAAAGAGGATCAATTTAATAAAAATGAATTCCTTCCCAATGAATGGGAGTAGAAGGACGAGGCTCCTATTGAGGGATCTCTCCAATACTCAGAAGTTTGTATGGAAGAGATTCACTGTCAGGCCCAAACAATATTGTTTCTATCTTTGACAAAAGAAGAGATGAGGAAGGTCCCAAAGAATTAGGTGAATATGGCTAAGGCTCCTTATGTTCAATAACCTTTGGAAACAAAGTTTTTCACTTGGATAGATCAGATTTAATGACCTCAGGTAACAAAGTTTCAAGAAATTATGTTTCATTTGTGTGAGCGTCACCAAGAGGAATAGATGTAATATCGGGTTCAAAACATAAAGGGACAAATGATTCTGGCTTATCAATATGGGGTGAAGGCCTAGAAGTAGTTCCTGATCTTCTTGATTCATTAGCTTTCATTTTATTGTGCTTTCGATGATGGTTAGGAGTAGCATTTGATGGAAGAGGAGGCTTATTTTTCATTCTACGCGAACAATGAGGAGGAGGCTTTGTTCTTCCACATTGGATAATAAAGCTTATTAATAAAAAATAGGTCATAACGAGAGTAATCTAGGCATAAAGGATTACCAAGTAACCATGAATTGCAATATACACCTTGGAGAACCAAGGACTTAATGTACAGTAGGAAATATCCCTAAATGTTTTGTTCGGTGTATCATGATATATAAGGTGGTAGACTCAGTTACCTATGGATGGATAGCAACTTGTTGGGGATTCCAAGAATATATGCAATGGTATGTGGGATTGAAGTTCATAGCAGCATTGTCTAATTCATAATCGTTCGATGAGAGGGTTCCCATATAATTTACATGCATGGAATGCCACCAATATACCCAAAGTCATGTGGAGTACAATCCTATACACCCACATACATGGTACGAGATTTCACCCCTAGGATGGAATTCTGGAAAATAACAATAGCTCCTATGTTTAATGAAACCTTAAGAAGTCTCTAGCCTACACCTCTAAATGTTTGTGTTAATGTTACAAATTCTCCTTAGGTTGACTCAATGAATTTTATTCTTTATCTTTAATTATTTTTCAGTTTTGGCGCTAACCACGAATGTCACCTAAATATATTAAAATGAAAATCTATCATGAGAATATAGAAATCCTTTATCTTTCAATGAAAATATAGCTAAGGAAGTGAAGAGGCACTCAAGACGTAGCACACAATATGTAGCAAACAAGATGCAAGATTCAATTTCCTTTCCAATGCAAGTGTTCCTATTCGAATGCACATGCAAAACGTTAAATGCTGATGCAATTTTTTCTTTTCACCACACTTGGTTTTCAAAATGAAGAAAAATAAGATGCAAATGTTCAATTACTATTTTAATTACACTTTTGAGAATGTGGACTAGAACAACAATTCATCTAAATGATCAACAATCAAACGCAATTAGTTTTCAAGGAACCAAATGATAAGAACAAAAAAAATCAAAGCCAATACTCGCCAAAAGAAAACAACACAAATGCAAACCGAATGGAGGCTTTAGAGAGAGTAGAAGACAATCAAAACCCATTGAAGTTTAGATGGAACTAGGATGACCAAAAAGAGGCCCAAAAACCAAGGAAAAATTCATGCAAAAATAGGGGCCAACGTTGGTGTAGAAGAGGAACCACTTCATTGCAACGCTAGTGACAAGTGGGTCAGGGTGAGGTGCAATGCTCTGTTAAAGGTATAAGGGCTATGTTGGTCCCAGGAAAGAGGATTCTAGCACAGAAATTTCAAAAAGGGCTTAATGCAATCACTTCCTAAGTCTATTCTTGTTTGGATGATACAACAAAGGTCCGTCATAAAGGTAATCAAACACAATGGACAAGGAAACCACCAAAGGAATGCTTTGTTCCCTAGTATGGTCACCAATTTGTTATACAATATTTATGATTACAGACAAAAGTATCTCCCCTAGGTCAGTGGCTAACCTAGAACAACAAAGAGATAAGGAACACAATGCTTTTCCTTAAATTAAATAGATGATGGAGTGAGGTCTACCTAGAATCCTTCACACACTTCGTTGACTCTTTAGCTTGGAAGCTCCAATTCTAGCTTTGTATGCCAAAATTATAACATACACAGTAAGATAACACAAGCAATTAAACTACAAGTTCTATGAAGTATCACCTAAGGGCTTCATTCAATATCTCAACATGGTGTTGAAATAAATGAAATAAAAACATCACATATAGGAAATAAATGAATTCCTTGCATTAATAGAAATGAAAGGTGATTACATCCCTAAGTAGCTGTTGATATTGTAGAAGAGCCCCTCCAAGTTGTTGACTTGTCCTTTCCTTGTCACAATATGTACCTCCAGTCACCCTAAATGCATGGGATTATAACCACTCACTACAACAACATAAGGGAATAATCATTCTCCAAAATCCAACCCCTAACCACATAGAAGGTTGGGAGTATATAGAGAAGCAGGGTAAGTTGGGATTTCTTATCCAATTCCCACTCTAGGGTTTGATATCCACCTTTGACGGAGGGATAGGATCAAAGTATAAGTGGTGAAAACCCTAAAGTAGAGAAGGATAATTTCTGAATCTTTTATCCAGGGAAAGTAGTTAAAACAACTTCTAGAAAGTCCTAGAAGGGGAAGATTCTGGAACCTCAATCATTCTCCCAGCTTTCTAGAACCAACCTAGGTGCAAATGGGAGAAACCTATTGCTAACAAACGTAGGCCACAATGGAGAAACCTATAGGTGAATGCACTCTAGTAGGCTTACACAGAGTGTTGGTCATCAAATTGTCTCATATGAAGCAGTTTACGGCTGAAACTCTGGGGGATTAAGGGAACATGCTTAGGGCTTTGGGCAAGATGGTGACAAGGGGCAAGAGGATGTTGATTGATCCCATTAGGAGGTCCACTAATTCGTTGTGAAAAAATGGCTTATAACATACTTGATGTCCCCTTTTATTTATGTTATAATATTATGATATAACTTTGTATTACAATACATTTTTTTTAAGTCAATTCTCTCTCCCCCATACACGTTTTATGCCTCAATCTACAACATAATAACAAATTTTCTAAAACATAAAGTCATCATGGATCACTAACAAGAGTTCCTCAAGCACTCTGACCTCAAATTCATAAGTATATTGGTCCAATAGCCTAATACATCATATGTTCGTCCATTGGCCTTGTTGTAACCCCTTTATGTTTCTTAAAATTGTTTTACTATAGAGGGTTTTGGTTCATGAGCTAAACGAGAATTTGGGACTCTATATCTAGATAAAAATGGAGGAGAAAGAAAAATAAGGTGAAGTAAAAGAGGAAATGGAATGTGAGCTTTCCCCTACTTTTAATTTCAAATGGTTAAACAATGATTACTTACCAGGAGGGTCCTTGTCCATGTGGGAGTGGCCTCCCCTTTGATGAACCCTAATGGGGTAACAAGAGCGACTATTGAAGCTAACACTTGCCCCCAGAATGAAAATCTCAAAAGGGCGCACTTGATATATCAATGACTATGATGGATTTTGGGGGTGTCAAGCCTCATCTCTAAGACTAGCCAACTAGACCAAAGGAGGATACATGTGTGTTCCACTTGTCAGGTCAGCATGGTGACTACATCCATAGTTGGGACCACTATTGGGTGAGTCCGACCGGTGAGTGTTAAACCACTTGATGCATCAACCTCCTCCCTTGATATCCACCTAAGACGACTTCGCCACGTGTCTCCTCCACGTCACCCATAAACATGTGTGGAGCCCTCTTTGCATCCACAGCATCCAATCACCTTTGATCATTTGGAGAAACCAAGCTCAGGAGGGATCTATGTCTTCAACTCCATGAAAGACCTGAATTTGAATTTTGGAAGATTCAGGATCTCAGGGAAGATAAGAATTGATCATTGATAAAAAAGGATCAATGATCCATTAACCAGATAATAACCATGAGTGGAGGCTCCATATATATATTTAGTGATCAGAAAGACTACCGAGAAAGGGATATTATAGAAGCATTGCAGAAAAAGGCAGACGTCAAAATAGATTTGAGCGTAGATGAGATCAATTCACAACAAAAACATGCTTGGATAATTGTAGAATGGGCAAATACTTCATGCTTTAAAATGTAGAGGAGAGATTTGAAGAGAGAATAGAGAGAAAATGAGTCAAAGTACAAACGTCAGGGTTGAACCAATAAATCCTAACACTTAGCTAAATTGTTCTTTTGGAAGAAGGTTGTCAATAGAAAGAGCTGGGGAAACAAAAATGGCACTAGACATAGCCAAGTGATAGACTTTCTAGTACCAGGTCGGAACCATGAAACGCTGTAACTATTTAGAAAATGAATTCCCAGATGCTTCAGGGACCAGGGGACCCAAGAGCACCAAGAGATAGCGACAAAAGAAACTTTTCATTCCCAAGATCTGTTAAATGGTTGATTGTTTTGGGAGCATTTCCTATGTAATTCCTCCACTATGATAAGGTCCCTCTTCTTTGATTTTTACATGGATTTTGATCCTGATGGGTGGAAGGAAGTGTCCACAAGAAGAGCCAACTCCAAGAAGGGTTGATTTAGGTAGTTAGAGGAGGAAATGATAGGTAAAATGACAAGAAACCATGGAAGGAATATAATGGCGGGAGTGTGGCCAGTTCATCAACCCACCATGAATCTAAATAGTGGAACCTAGGTTTGCCTCAATATATTAACAAATCTGAGAATGGAGATAATTTTTTATCGTGATCATCACAAACTCATGTCATTTATACAATTTTGTTAATATTTCATTTTCAAGAAAGGAATTAATTTTGTTGTGTAATAACTAGGAAAACTAGGCTAGTGACATGCTTAGAAAACTATGTATTTTAGATTGTTGTAGCATTCTAGATATTTTTGTAATTTTTATTGTCTTGTATCTCCCTATAAAAGGCATGAATATCTCATTAAAAGGGGTTCGTGTTTCTATTCAAGAGAACATTTTTTCTGCAAATCAGACTAGTTTTTGAGAACAAAGATATTTATGTTGCTCTAACTGTCTAATTAAGAAGTTTATGGTGATTCCAATAATTTTTATGTGGAGTATGTGTTCCTCTCTCTGTGTATCATTCTTCATATCTATTTCTTTCCTCTTAGAGATTTTGTAATTGTAGCTGCTGGAAAAAGACTTATATGTCATATTTATCTATGTCGTCTTATGGCAAATGGTACCTGTAAATGTAAGATTGAAAGCTTTAAATTGTGCTGCATGGTTTCTAATATCATTCTCCTTGTTTATACATTACTCTCTTGAAGTTCGATGCACATGATTTTATTGATTAGTCCTTTGCACCATACTTCTTTCTTTATTTCTTCACTCACATATACAACGACAATTATGAAAAATCCACTACCAGTGTGTAGGCTACAATGCTTGAATATTACTACTTTGCAACAATATACTATCAATGTGGGTAGCATGTCTGGTATCTTAGTATGAATATTGAACCCATTTCAAGATCTCCAATATTTTAAGAACTCTTGAATCATAAATATTTATCTACCAAAGAATCTAAGATGTTCTAAGCACTAGCCCTAAATCTCATCATGGGGGTTATCTCTAGGAACCAAAACATCTTTTGGCATCATTTTCTAGGAATGACTCAGAATATATTTCCCTTTGTATAAATTTGTGCACTTCTTTGTATAGTGAGAAAAACAAGTGTGGTTTGAGATCTCTCACCCAAAGGGGTTGTCAAAATGGCTCTTCTTGTAGTATTGGCCAACAAATTTTATTCTCTAGATTTTTCCTTTGTTGTTGGTTATCCTCATCAAGTATCTCCATTCCAAGAATGTTATACCTATTTTATTACATTTAGTGGAAGCACAGATGAAAGTACAAACCCAAAACCTTAAGGACTTCGATGAATGCATGGAGCGGTAGGGTATTGTTCATGAAGATGTGAAAATGAATTTTTTCATGTACTCTTTGGATAAAAATAATAGGCCTTGGTACAAAACCCTACCTAATTGCAACCTATGTTCTTTGAAGAGATTTCACACAAGATATAATTATTTTTGCAAATGTTTATATCCATCGGTTTCTCTATTTGAATATTGTTTTGAACATTTTAAAGTTGAAAATATTTCTAAGATGAATGATGTTGCTAAAGATATTTGTGGAGCTCAGCATCAAGAAAACATATACCTTAATCAAGAAGCATTGCCCAACAATCAAGAAGAGGAAGAGGACATTTCTAAGCTGCAAAATAAACCTCAGATATCTTGTTCTCTTGAATTTCATGGTTCTCCTTTTTATGATTTGTATGACTTAGATGGGGGTTGGGTGCTCCATAAGAACAACAATCCTAGTCATGGGAATCCCTACAAGAAGGGGAAGCTGGCAATGGGATTAACAAAGAGAGTCCAATTTATGACTCAAATAGTTCATATGCTGAACAAGTTGAAGAAGGTGGTAATAATGTTGATGAATATTCTATGATTTATGATTCATATGATTCAAAGGAGGATGATCTTGCTGCATATTTCCAAAAGTATTTGCTTACAATAAAGTGGGAGGAATATTACCAGTAAAAATGTTTTCCAGAAAAGTCCAAAGTTGAAGAGGTAAGAAGTAACTGGGGCTTCCCTATGAAAAAACATTCATGTCAGAAAATTGTTCAAGAAAATGAAGCAATTGTGAACTTTTCTCATTAATTTTATGAACTTGTAGCTTACTACATGATGAGAAAGCAAGAAATGAAACTTAGTTGTGTTTGGAAATTATATTTTGATGGCAACTATTCTAAGGAAGGAAATGGAGTAGGTGTGTTTTTTGATATCTACAAAATATTTTCAAAAGGACCTTCTTATAGGGAAGGGGGAAGAAGATGAGAAACAACAATCTTTTCCGCAAGAATGCAAACTTGAAATGCCAAGAAATGATTATGGTTGTCTTATGCAAAAAGATTCATGTCAATGAATTATTCAAGAAAATGAAGAAACCAATTTATTCTCCCATCCATTTTATGACACACTAACTGACTACATGACATCCTTATTTGGTCAACAACATACATTAGTTCCAAGGTAGGTGTCAGATTTTTTGTCTGAAGTTTCCATGTGGTACGTGCCCATTCTAATTGTTGACTTTTAAGAGCACAATGGCATAAGGTCTAGTACTCAAATGTTAAGTTAGTATCATTGGAAGGATGACTTCACTTGAGTGAACTAAGATGTGTGTGCAAGTAGGAGTAGTAGGAGATATAAATATATAACCTCATTATGTGAGCATTTAATTTCTACTTTTTAGAAGTTATAGTTGTGCATTTCAATTTTTGTAAGGAGAACACTTGCATGAAAAAAAAGCTGGAGGGAGGTTATCTGGTTTAATATATTTTTGACTCCATGCCCGACAAGGCTACTGGTCAGTAGATTCTCAGTGCCTTACCAATAAGAAATTGCCCCCAGTAGGAGTCGATGTTCTAACCCCTCTATGTTTCCTAAAATTGTTTATTGTAGAGGGTTTTGGTTCATGAGCTCAAAGATTATTTGGGACTATATATGTAGATAAAAATGGAGGAGAGAGGAAAAGGAGGTGAAGCACAAGAGGCGATGGAATATGAGTTTTCCCCCACTTTTAATTTCAAATTCTTAAATAGTGATTACTTATTGAGTGGGTCTTTATCCCTTTGGGAGAGACCTCATCCTGGAGGAGCTTCAGCAAGGTAATAAGTGCGACTGTTAAAACTAACACTTGCCCTCAAAATCCAATGTCAGAAGGGAGTACTTGATAGATCAACAACTATGATGGATTTTTGGGGGTGTCAAGCCTCATCTCTAAGCACTACCAAGCACCCTATTGGAGGAATATAGATTTTCCCACCACCTGCTAGACTAGCATAGTGACTACGTACGTAGTGGGGAACACCATTAGGCTAGTGTGGTAGGAAAGTGTGAATCCATTTAATGGATCACCCTCCTTCCTTGCTTTCCACCCAAGCTATCTCTTCCACTTGTCTCTTACATCAACAACATCAAATTACCTTTGGTCATAAGGAAAAACCAAGCTCAGGAGGGATCCATGCCTTCAAATCCATGACAAGCCTAAATCTGAAGAGTAGAAGATTCAAAATCTCAGGGAAGATAAGCACTTATCATTGATCAAGAGGGATCAATGATACATTACCTAGAGAGGGACCATGAGAGGAGGCTTGTTATATATATATGTAGTGGTCACAAAAGGGTTGCAGAGAAAGGTAGATTACAGAAGCATTGTAGAAAGAGACAGAGGTCAGAACATTTTCCAGTGAAGATGAGATCAAATCACAGTGAAAGTGTGCTTGGAGAAGAATAGAATGGATGAATACTTCATGTTTTAAACCTTGGAGGAGATATCCAAAGAGAGCAGGGAGCTAAAACAATTTGAAGTACAAAAGTTGATATTGAACCACTAAAGTCCAACACTTAGCTAAATTATGCCTTTGGAAGAAGTTTGTCAATAGACAGAGCTAAGTAAATAGAACTAGCACTAGATGAAGTAAGGAGGCAGAATTTATAGTACAGGGCCAAAACCCCAGAACCCCAAAAATCCATAACTATTTAGAAAATGAATTCACGAAGGATTTGGGCACCAGGGGATCGGGGATCGTGAAGAGATGGTGATGGAAGAAAAATTTCATTCCTGGGATCTTTTAAATGACTGAGGGTTTTCTAACCTTTTACTATGTAATTCCTCCACTTTTCTAAGGCATCTCCTCTAAGTGTTTTACAAGGATTTTGATCCTGATGGGTAGAAGGAAGTGCTGATAAGAAGAGACAACTCCAAAAGGGGTTGATTTAAGTAGCTAAAGGAGAAAATGACAAGTAAAATAACATGCAATTGTCAAACGAAGATAATGGAAAGAGTGTAGTTATTTCATCAACGCACTGTAAATCAGGTAGATGAAACAATTTACGGAGTTTTGTATAACATTGCGGACACCATTCAGCTAGGCTGGTCAAAATAATTGCTAACCTTCATGGTTGCAAAATTGAGAGATTGATGTGCATCCTGAATTGTAAAACTAATAGCCCCTATACAACACTCAAGCAAGAACAACCTCATTGACATTCATGTCTTTCAAACACAAAAGTTTGAAGACAAAGTCAATTTTGTGCATGAACTGCAAGCCACACAACTCCATCGTAATAATTGAATTTTGAAAGCAAATTGGTTATAGTTTTTAAATTCAGGGAGATGGGATGAAATACATTAGATGGAAGCATTCAAATAAGAGAATGAAAAACCATATTTCACTTCTATAATGAACCCACCATGTTTGCACACCTACTTCCATTCGAGATTCAAGAATCATGGAAACGTTTTCCCTTTCCATGATATTTTCAAAATCATGTACATACTGAAAACCATATCAAAGCTTTGGAGATAATCCATAGTAGTATTTCATACATCTATTATTAAGCTTCACTTGAAGAAGCATATTTTAGAATCACTTTTTTGACAACACCATCATTTCAGTCAATCACTACTGGATGTTCCATCTAAAAGAAGACACATAAATGGAACTAACATTAAAATCTATACTCAAATGAACATAAACGACTTCCTACGTATTATTGTTATAGCTTCTTGGCTTCGACATGGCTTTGACATGTATTCAGAGATCATTTTTCATGATGCCATGACAACAGGAATGTTAGGAGGTCCAAAAAAATGATTGACGACTGGGGAAACGGTTGCATCTCCAATCAAAACTCTTATCCCACAAATTGGTTTAGCTAGAGGTTGTAGATGACACTGGATAGGAAAATAATGTTAAAAAAAGAATTAACGGGGAGAGACAGAGGGGAGAAGAAGAGTAAAGGAGTTTCATGAAGAGTTTAGTTGCATCAAGGATTTTCACACAGCTATACATAGGCTTAATAAAACACAGAATTCACTCACGACAAAATACAGTAAAATAGAGTAAGCTTGGAGAAACACAATAAAAATTTGGATTAAATTCTAATTCATGAAAATACATTCATATGAGACTGTGGCTTATTCACCAAGTAAAAACGAAGGTTTTCAATGATTTACACTACCAGGGGTTTCAGAGTAACAAACAATAAAAAATAGTAATTGTTGTTTTCACGCACCCACCAAAATTTGCTCCACAATTTTCTCATCCTTACCTCAAAGACTCTTACTCCTACAAAAATGACTTTTACATTCATGCTTATCTCAGCATATAATTTGAAATTAATACATGACAGAGATAAATAATTAATACACAGTTTCTGTTGAGTGTGGATAGTAATCATGCAAGTATTTGTTGAGTGTGGGCAATAATCAT
Source organism: Pinus taeda (assembly GCA_000404065.3). Classification (NCBI taxonomy): domain Eukaryota; kingdom Viridiplantae; phylum Streptophyta; class Pinopsida; order Pinales; family Pinaceae; genus Pinus; species Pinus taeda. The sequence goes on from APFE031340954.1 coordinate 48,241, forward strand.
GCAATAAATCTTTGCCCATATTTATGAAAGTTCATTAAATACCTTAACTTTTGTGACATGTTGCAGAATGGTTCAGGTGGTACTTCTATTCTGGCTTCAGTCCTTCCATCTTCAAAGAAAGATGCAGCCTGCAAAAAAATACCTCTGACAAGTATGGGTGTTGTTAGGGTGTTTAACGTGGTGGTTGTGATTAATATTTCCAACTCGCCCTTAATCACAATTGCTGCCATTAACAATTACCAAACAACTACTAAGATAAACAAAACTTTCACATGCCAATGGCTTTGTGAAAATATAAACAAAGTTTTCTGATGACCTGCAGTGCTGCAACACAATTTCATCATTCTTAATCAACTCTTTGATAAAATGATATTTTGCATCAATATGCTTGGTCCTATTCTGAAATACATAATTCTTTGACAATGCAATTCCTGAGTTGTTGTCTAATAAAATAGTTGTCATTACCTCTTGGTCATTATGAAGATCCCTCAAGATCCTTCTCATCCAAACTGAATCACATGCTATTGTTATTGTTGTGACACATTTAGTTTCTACCATTGGCAGCGACACTATTGGTTTCTTTTTGAAGTCCCATGAAACAACAAGGGAACCCAAACGGAAAACATATCATGACATGCTCTTTCTGTCATCAACACTTCCTGCCCAATCATTGTCAGTGTAACCAACCATTCTAAGATCATTTGTTGTGGTGTACAAAATGCCATACTATTTTGTCCCATTAACATACCTTAGAATCATTTTTGTTGCTTTCCAATGTGTTTCCTTGGGTGTCTCCATGAACCTCAACACCAAGCTAAATGCATATATTATATCTGGCCTAGTGGCGGTCAAATACATCAAGCTGCCTATCATGCTTTTGTATAATGTCGTATTGACATTGTTGTTGCAATCTTCTTTTATCAGCTTCAACCCCATCACAGTTAGAGTTGGTGCGGACTTGTTGTTTTGTATTTTAAACCTCTTCAAAATGTCTACCACATAGTTTTCTTGAGAGATAAAAATGCCATTTTCTATTTGTTTAACTTCTATGCCCAAATAATATCATAACAGTCCTAAGTCAGTCATTTCAAATTCACTCTTCATGACTTGTTTGAAATCAGTGATGAGGAAATCATCACTACCTATAAAAATCAAATCATCTACATATAGGACAACAATAAGAATCTTACCATCACTCTCTTTGATGTAGAGATTAGGCTCACTGTCACATTTGTTGAAACTATTGTCCAACAAGTAGGCATCTATCCTACTATACCATGCTTGCGGTGCTTGCGTAATCCCATAAATATCTTTCCTCAACCGATACACTTTGTCTTCTTAGCCTTCTACCTCATAACTAGACGATTACACAATGTACACTTCCTCTTTCAACACTCCATTGAAGAATGCTTATTTTTCGTCCATTTGATACACTTTCCATTTGTGCTACGTGGCAAATGCCACAACTACGCAAACTGTCTCCATCCTCGCAACTGGTGTGAATGTCTCCGTGTAATCTCTTCCATGCTGCTACTTGTATCCTTTGCCGACAGGCCTTGCTTTGTTCCTTTCTATTGCTTCTATTTCTTCCTCCATTCCCGTAACCCATTTTTCTTCTTTGACTACATCCTTGAAATGGATTGGGTTATCTAGATTACAAAATAAGGCAAATTAGGAATTCAGACCAGTGCCACAATCAATTTCATCTTTCTCATAAATTTCATTTAACTTTCGAAATTTTGGTCTTCTTGTGCTTGCTGAAGATGGGGTTGACATGTCACTCGGTGTTGTGCTTTGAAGCGTGCTTGGAGAAGCACTTGCTTGGCTACGCAAAACTATCCTATTATTTTTTGATGGTATTGCTTGTTGCCTGCATTGTTGCACTTGCATAGGAGTAGAGGGAGTCACTGTTGAGGAATTACTTGTTGTTGCTAATTTCTCTTTGTCCTCATGTGGTATACATGCTTTGACATTGAGTGTCTTTTCTAAAATTCCATCCCACGCTCTCTCTTCTATAAACTGCACATATCTGCTGATTATGGCATTCTTGATTAATGGACTATAGAGTTTTTATGCCTTGGATGCATCATTGTATCCAACCAATATACATTTCTCCCCCTTACTGTCCAACTAATTCCTGAACTCATATAGGACATGTCCATATGCCACACATCAAAAAAATCTCATGTGAGTGACACTATTCTTCCTTCCACTCCATGCCTCTTCAGGAACTATGCTCTGGATGCTTTTGGTTGGACATCTATTTAAGATATATGTTGCACAAGGAACAACTTCAGCCCAATAATTATTAGGGAAATGCTTTTCCTTCGTCATACTCCTTTCCATTTTCATAGTGGTCGTATTCTTCCTTTTTGCCACACGATTTTGCTGAGGTGTATACCTTGGTGTAAATTTCTTATGAATTCCATGCTCCTTGAAAAATCGAAGGAAGTCATTTAAGATTTATTCAACACCTCTGTTAGTCCTAAGGACTTTGATGTAGTTTCCTCTTTGCTTCTCAACAAGTGCTTTGTATTGGAAAAAGTTCTCAAACACTTCACTTTTCTATTTTAGGAAATATACACCCATGTCTTCCTTGAATTGATGGTGTCTTCATCGGTACACATAAATATGAGTGGAAAATATCCAAGGTGCCTTTGCCATTACTGACTTTCCTATTGGAAATGTCTCTCTATGTTGCTTTCCCAAGATACATCCTTCACATAGGTTGTCCAGTTTTTCTATGAGTTGTAGTCCCTTCACCATGCCTTTCCTATGTAGCAAATTCAAATCTCCAACGTTGAGTTGTCCAAATCTCAAATTCCATAACCAATTTTCATATTTGACCTCTGCTTGAAAGTTTACTTGTATGACAGCTACATCTTTTCTTGCATCCTCTTGCGAGTTCACTGAGAGTTGTACTTGTGAACCTTCTCTATGGAAATTTTATCTTATTTTTAGGGGAAACATTCTATTGTTTGTCATCTGAACCTTTGCAATAAATTGTCTCCTTAGAGTTCTATCCAAAATTATGCACACATCATTTTTGAAAAAGATATTGTAGCCCTTTTGTATGAGTTGTCCCATGCTTATGAGGTTATGCTTTAGACTGGGGACAAAGTAAACATCTGAGATGTACTTCTTCTCCCCCTTCTTTGTTAGGATATTAACTTTTCCTTTTCCCATGAGAGAGACTTTGCTATCGGTCCCTAATGTCACTTCATATTTCACACTTTGATCTAGATTGGAAAACATTTCTATGTTTCCTGACATGTGGTTGCCACACCCTGAATCTAGATACCATATATCACTTTGTTTTTCTTGTGCTACATTACAAGCTAAAAGCATGCTATCATGGTTCTGACTTTCTTTTTTGAAATTTACACTTGGCTTGTTACTAATGTCATATTGCTTCTGTCTACATTCATTTGCATAATGACCATACTTCTTAAAGTAATGACATTGAACTTGAGATTTATCATACATATGACCTTGTGCTTGATTTTGGCTTGGGCCTTGACTTCGATATTGATTGCTACCTCTTCTATCTGAGCTTGAAGGGTTGCTTCTTTCACCTCTGTGTGGGCTTCTTCCTCTTCCTCTAGCATATGATCTTCCTCTACCTTCACCTTGACCAAATGATACTTATGTCTTGACGGCATGCTCCAATGAGGATTTTGTTGCTCTACTCAGTCTATGTTCATGAGAAATTAGTGATGCATTAAGCTCATCCACTAAGAACTGTGAGAGAACCTTTGTCTCTTCTATGGCACAAAAATGGCAACAAACCTGGCTGGCAAACTTCTTAAAACTTTCTCAACTATTCTTCTTTCCTCAAGTGTCTAACCATGAGACCTGATTTGAGTAACCAACCCAATTAAATGTGTAAAATATGAGTCTACATTCTCATACTCTTTCATACAAAGTGTTTCAAAGTCTCTTCTCAACATTTGTAGCTTTTCTGTCACTTTTTCTATGCCTTGGTAGGTTGTCTGGAGGGTGTCTCATGCTTGTTTGGACTTCATTGCTGCTACAACCCTTAGGAAAATACTTTCATGAACTGCTTGAAAAATGTAGAAGAGGGTTTTTGCATCCTTCTTCCTATTGTCTCTTAACAAATCTCTTTCTACTAGAGACAGGACATTGTATTCTTGAAAATCATTCTCCACCAAATCCCAAATGTCTTGAGAAGAAAATATGGCCTTCATTGTAATAGAAGAATAATCATAATTTTTTCCATTAAACTAAGGTATTTGAGGATTAGTCAAGCTTGTGCTTGATGTTTCCATTTCTGAGTGCAAGAAAAAAACTTTCCACCTGCTGGTAAATATGATAAAAACAATATGCACTCAAAATAATTTTAACTACTAGTAAAACCACTTGTTTTTACACTAACAAAGTAGTAAAGGAGTTTCGTGAAGAGTTTAGTTGCATCAAGGATTTTTGTGCAGCTATACATGGATTTCAGGAAGCTATAGAGGCTTAATAAAACACAAAATTCACTCACAACAAAACAGAGTAAAATCGAGTAACCTTGGAGCAACACAATAAAACATACGATTAAATTATAATTCATCAAAATACATTCATATGAAACTACAGCTCATTCACCAAGTAAAAAAAAGGTTTTTAGGTATTTTGGAGTAACACACACTAAAACACAGTAATTTTTTCTTTCACGCTCCTACAAAAATGACTTTTACATTCATATTTTTCTCAACATGCAATTTGACATTAATACATGACAGAGCAAAATAATTAATACACAATTTGACGTAAATACATGACTGAGAAAAATAATTAATACACAGTAATAGTACATGTGTTTGTGGAGCGTGTGCAATAGTCACACAATAAATGCTTGCCCATATTTACCAAACTTCATTAAAGGCCTTAAATTCTATGATATGTTGGAGAACCGTACTTATATTTACCAAAATTCATTAAAGGTTTTAAATTCTATGATGTGTTGCAGAATGGTACTTCTATTCTGGCTTCAGTCCTTCCATCTTCAAACAAAGACGCAACCTGCAAAAAAATACCTCTCACAAGTGTGGTTGCTGTTAGGGTGTTTAAAGTAGTTGTTGAGATTAATATTTCCAACAAAGAACTTCTTGCTGTCAATGCTTGGTCCTCTTTGGGGCAAGTATGGAGTGCTTTTTTTTATCTCCTTTAAGAATTCTCCCCCTGCCCAAGATAGAGGCATATATATGTTATGTTATAGTTATAATAGTTAAATACAGATAGTTATATAATTGGAATACATATGTTAGGTTATAGTTATAATAGTTAATTATATATAGTTATATACTTATTGTGTCGAGAGATGTTGTCAAGTAATGTTAAAGATTAAAAATAGTAATAACAAAAGAAATTAATGTCGACCATAATTAAAATACTTCAATTTACACCTTAATTTTATATAACTTTATGTATAGATATAAAGTAAAAGTAAAAAAAAATATACATTTATTCACTACTTAATACGGAGATTATTAAAAAAAAATATTTTGTATTACCATGAAGAAATGTAATTTCTTCACTATTTAATATGGATAGGAGTAAATTTTTTTTTTTACTTTTTACAATGCTAAAGAAATGTACTGTTTAATATGGATATACATGAGATAATATTATTGATATTATATGATGTGTAATTTAATATGGAGATATATGAAATAATATTATTGATATTATATGTTGTATTTAAAACAAAAATATATTGTAACAAAAAATATTTTTCTGTCAAATATTTCAATTTCCACATTAAATAACATAATTTTATATCTAGTTTATATAGTGAAAAATAATGTAATTGATATTAAAATGTTTCCTATATTTTTGGCTTTCCATAACTTGGGAGATGCGTTAATTTATTTTATTTCTAATATGCAGTTGAAATAATATAAGATTTAAAAAAAAAATTATAACTATGAAAAATTTAACTTTGGTTATAAATAAAATATTTTAATAACGAAGTTGAGTAAAATATTTTAACATGCCCACCAGGCTTTCGATTGACAGTGAATGGGTGCACTGTTAAAGAACTCCTTACAATAGGTCATTGGTTCAAATCCCCTATGGGTGCTTACCTACCAAAAAAAAGAGTAAAATGTTTTAACATGAAACATATAGAGAGAAAGATTGGGAGAATTATTATTACAATAATAGTTGCTTTCTAATTCAATGTATTAAGATACTTGTAATTCTTTCAATAATTAATATGGATTTGATATGTAATATTTTTGAAAGTGTTAATAATAAAAACAATTAATGTATAGAAGGATACATGTTTTATGCTTAATATGGATTTGATATGTAATATTCTAGAAAATATTATAATTAAAATAATTTAATGTATATGACGGTACATGTTATGTGAATTATAATAAAATATTTTAATGTCAGCTACATATATATTATACTAGCATAGATTCATGTTAACTCTAGATCTACCAAGTGAGGAGAGGGATCAAATCTCTTTTCAATGTAAAAGATGTGTGTGTGTGTGTTTGTGTTAAATAGTTATAAAACTGTGTTAAGTTATCAATAATAAATATAGAACTATAATATATAACTATGTAAGGTTATAGTTATAGTAGTTATATAATTATGTAGTTAAGTTATGAGGTATAATTATAGTTATGTTACATGCTATGTTATAGTTTATATATATGTTATCATAAATAATAGTTAAATATATTTATGTTATGTTATCGATAAATATTATATCTAATTAAGCTATATTTTTCTATATAATTACGCAATGTTATATAGATCTCTTGTTATATATTTTCTATATATATATATGATTTAATTAAATGATATTTACTTTGGATTTTTAACTTTAAATATTAATATTTTATTTAAGTAATTAATTTTTTAAACTAATCACATTATATTTATTATTAAAAAATATTTCAAATATAAATTAATTGAAATTTAAGATAATAAAATAAAATAAAATTTCTTATTTGATAAATATGGGTTCACCATGAGAAACCATATTCTTTTCGTGTTTTGGAGTTTTTGGGGGTATATTTTTGGTCAAATGTGTTTGAAATTTACTATTCCTTTTAAATAACACTAAATTTTAAAATCTTGAAAATTTACTTCACTAAATTCCTAACAAAAACTTTCAAACCTGAAATAATAAAAAAAAAAATTTACCATTCAAAATTAGAAACTATTCAAAATAAACATGCTACCAAATTACAAGTATGAAAAAACCTTAAAGCATAAATTATAGATCTTTAGGTGGTTTGAGAGCATTTTATTGTTGGTTTTGTGGTTTTCTAGGTTGTTTTGTGGATTTATAGGCTTGTTTTTAGTTATTTTGAAGACTTTCTTTTGTAGTTTTTGTGGTTTTCATGGTTTTTTTTTTAATTACTTTCTTTAATTTTGCAAGAAAAAATAAATAGAAAATATAGAAGGAGAGGAAACCTACCATGGCTTGAACCTCTGGATGTTGACAGGGTTGTTTGTGAGGTTGGTTTCCTTGCTCCATGGTCCAATCTCTTGATCGTGCTCCAATACCTCAATCAAGCTCTTGTTTATCATGTAATATGTGAAAATGATGTGCACAAACTATGAGTAAGCATTTTAATAGAAAATAAGGGCTCAACTTAGCTCTAAAGCTCCATCAAGCATTAAAGATTGATCGAACCTTAATTCACGATCATGGGTTTTCCTTAAACCCTCGAGTAAGCTATTTTTTAGAACTCGGGGCACTCAATAGAGTGTTGAAAAATGGCTTGATTGAGCGCTTAAATTATTGATCAATCCTTTTTTTTCACTAAAACTTTCCCGCCCTTGCTAAAAAGTGTAACCCAACTCCATGCTTTTACCCAAGTGAGAAAAATGTATGTATGAACTCGAGACAAAAATTTCCTTACAACTTCATTTTAGAATATACGGTTGAAAATTCATTTAGAGGAAATGGATGACCAAACCTTGAAAGGGTTATGAAATCTACCACAAGATTCATAGATTTCATTAAAGCATGGTGCTGAAATGAGTCGAATAACTACATGTAGAATAGAATAACTTGCAAAAGAGACAAATCTTCATTGATACTTACAAATTTATCCTGAATAAATCATAGAGAAATATGTAATTCTAGGGCATTGTGAAATGAATAGAAAAAAGAAAATTATAGAGGCTTTGAGGGCTTACTTGTAGAAAAATGTATAAAACCCCATGTAGCATGTAAACTGTATGAAACAATGGAAGATGCACTAGAGTAGATCTACTCATAGTTGCATAGCTCCTCCTCTTCAAGAACCATTGTTAGTCCCTGCCTACGGCAGCGTAGGGACTATAGCGTTCTTTCGAGTGTTGACCAGGTATTAGTTCTTTTAATGGCCGTAAATTTTCACTGTCTAAGCAATTTTAAGCAAAGTTTATTGCTGGCGATTTGGCTCCAAGAAATTTTAACCAAACTTTCAATTCACCCTCTTATTGCAAGTGTCTCTTGCCCCGATGTGATTTTAGTGATGGCAAGTTATTTTATCCTAAGTTTTTCCTTGCCTCCATGTGATTTTAGTGAGTGCAAGTTATTTTATCCTAAGGGTTTTAAGACAAAGGCCGATCAAGTTATTTTATGCAAAGTAATAAGGTTCCGAGAATTTATTTTATGCAAAGATTTTGTAACTTATCTAGGTTACACTTGTTTACACTTGTCACCATTGCGTACTGACATGATTGTTTACAGTTTTCGCCCCCTCTCTTCTTATCTATCCATTCCACCGCCCTCTCGCTCCCTCTTGCCCCTCTTCATTCCATTGCAGACAGATTGTCCACCGCCCTTCCACTCCCTGTTGCCCCTCTTCATTTCATTGCAGAGAGATTGTCCATTGCAGTGCATCCACTCTTCATTCCCATGTTGATCATTGTCCAGGTGTTTTTTCTCTATGAGGATGAAGCTGTGCGCTGAAGAATTTGGGATTATTTTAACATAAACGACCTCTAGCTTCCATTACAAATACGTTTGGGCGTCTAAGGATTAGTTCAACAACAGACGCTGCCATAGTACATCCCTGCTTGGGGAGAAGGCTCTATAACCTATAGATAGAGATTTTTTTATTAGGGAGAAGAATCCTATAGATGTAGATGGAGAACGTTGTAGATGCAAATGGAGAAATCTCGCTCAGGTTGAAGAAGCCTCGAATGACCCTAGAAATGGAGAAGGTTGTGGAGGTTTTGATGGAGCCTTCATATAGGATTATGAATCTCATCTCTTCCTGCTCAATCCATTCTCGCCACCTACAATGACCTATTTGGAGACTGCATACTGCTTCCTTACCCAAGAACATATCTAATTGATAATGGAGAAAGATTTTGAATCGTTTATGTGATTCTCTATGATTATCAATGGTCTGCCATAATATGCCTCACGAGTAGATGCAAGAGCGAGAACTATGCTAATTCCACTATTGTAAGTTTTGCCCTATTGCTGGCAAAAAAACCATCTCCGAATCCCACTCAATTTGGATAACATAAAACTTACCAGAACAACAAGAAGAAGAAGAACAGGGAAATGTGAAGGCAAAAAAGGTCAACAATATTTGTTTATACTATTTCCAAGCATACAAAGTAAACAAGCAACGAGAAAGTAGAGAAATGGCTTACCATGTTATTGGTTGTATACTTGAGTAGTTTAGAGGAAACCACAGTGCTGAGAATCTGAGAAATGTAGTAGAAAACACTTCTTAAAAGCATGACGTGCCATCCTTCCAGTCCAGCAAAGGTCTCCCTCAGGTCCCGTTTTTAACTTGACTTTCGAAGGTATCCGTCAAGGCCCATTTTAACTTGACATTCTCATAGTCTTAGTTGCCTCCTCTATATTAACAACACTGCTTATGTTGTTGCTAACTTTTTATTTTGGTGGAAAATCTAAAGTGGCTTAGCCTAGCCTTCTTGATAACTTGTTGATACACTGCAACCATTGATATCGCCTCTAAGGGCTTCTATTTTTTACAATTGTTACAATTTTTAGGCATGTATTCATTATAACTTTTGTTCCTTTGATATCACCTTTATGGGCCTGTAATTATTACAACTTTTATTCCATCCATTGGTATCACCTCTAAGGGCCTTCATTCCTTGCAGATTTTGGGCCTATATTCGTTACAAATTTTAGTCCAGTAGCCATGATTGTCAAAAGACCTTCATGTGGGAAGGTAAGTAGAGAATACATGCAATAGTAGAGGTCAGTCATGTTCTTGATCTAGGCAATTTCCTGTACCGCTTCATCCTACTTCTTGTTGTTAGGTGCTCGCTTATTGAACTAGAAAGGTTCATATTAACTGCATAAAATTAACTGCACAAAATTAAATTTCAAATTGTTCTGCCCTGTACATTGTTTTCCATTAAATTTAAAAGGAGCGAATTTAACCATGGCCAAGTCTTCATTGATCCCTGGTAGTATTAATTACATTGTGGAAGAGAAATAATCTGCTTCAGTGTTAGTATTATGGAGGTTATGCCAACTACTCTCCACTACGTAGGGTCATGTACAACAAACCCCAGTTGTTCAAACATTGGTTTCATTACCCACGATAACAACATGACGCTCAAGAAGTTCAATGGTTCTCTTGGCTCCTTCACCCTATGTAGTATAGTAGCAGAACTAGAATTAAAGCCTTCAGGCATTGTTAGATTATTCATGACCAGGTGAATAGCTAAGCCCGTGCTTGTAATTCCATGCTGTAGAAGTATTACTGGAACTCATTGTTCAGTCCTGTACATTGTTTTCAATTAAATTTAAAAGGAGCAAATTTCACTACAACCTGCACTGAGCAGATAAATATAGAAGCAGCTTTATGCTTTGTGGTTACATTACTCATCAAAAGATTGTAATCTTCAACCAGAACAAGAGGCTACCATGCAATGAAGATTGTAATCTCCAACAGGAACAAGCGGTGACCATGCAATGTAACAAGTGGTGATCATGCAATGTAACTTCCTTTTCTCTTAATGCAAACATGCATCAATCAGTACAATATTCTGGAAATTTTAAGATAATGTGTCAACTTTAATAATCTATACATGGAATATTTTATATTATTTATCACGTTTATTCTCTTAAATGTGACCCATTTAGAAACCCAAGAAAATTTCAGTGAAGCACAACATCTTCTTAACTAGGTTACTTTCTCAGAGTTGGAGCATACCCCGATGGTGAGGTTTGACACTGAACTATTTCTCAAACATGCGTCCGCATGTGGAGTGAGGAACATCTTAAACTATAGCCTCATATTTAAAAAAAAACAACACAAATCCAAAAATAAACCTTGACATATTCCTAATTTGCAGGCCAACAGTTTACTAGAGATCTTATCACATATCAATTGCATAACTCAAAACTATTCCAAAATTGTTTATCCCTTTAAATATTCCAAAAATATTTTCCACTTTATCTGCAATGGAGGATAGCATGCTAAGACAAAATAATATCCACTCATCCAAATGTTAGTGCCACATCAACATATGAAGTTAAAAAAATTCCCAAAAAGCCGAATGAAAACTTTATTATTATAATCAGTATTTAAATTCAATTCCCATGATCAGTGTAAGTCCCTTCCTTTGCGAGGAATATATGGGGAACTGTGGAAGATCTGCATAGAGACTCTAAGCCTCCCATTCAATACCTTTAAATATGTTGTGATATATCCATGCCTGTTTTTCTGTAGTATTCGGGATCAATTCCCCTGCAGTGCCCGTAAGATGCCCAAGACTGATCAGTCTAATCCTGACTGAAAGTGTAAACTTGGAATATGTTAAAATTACTGCCAAAGTCATTGTGGCAACTACCGCTACAACAATGGCTCCCTTGTTATAATGGAAATAATGCAACTAGAGGAGGGTAGGGTCATTGCCCTAACTTCCACCCATCACATTGTTATCGTTCAATTTGAAGATCTAATCTAGACCATTCATATTGATACTTGGTCAGGGTCGAATGGGCATGGTGGGGACGGAAACCTTTACCCAAGATTTTATTTGAAATCAATTAAGGTAGTTTCCATCTCATTTGCCATCACATCAATATATTCACAATAAGATTCCAAGGTTTGTTGATATGCCCACTAATTTCATATAGTTGTGAACTTGCCCCAAATATCACAGCTACCCTATATAGCATAAATTAGCATGAAATGAGATATGTAAGGCTGAAAATCATACATATGGAGGTTGAATCGTTATAATTAATAAGGTTGAAAGCCTTTGGGTTGGGTATTAGTAAATAAATATAAGTATGTTTAAATATACATTAGCTCTCACCTACAAAACCCATAATCATTATATACATGTAACTTTCCATTCACTTGCATAAGAACTACATAGATACAAGATGTAAATAAGACAAATGATATATATTCATATATGTGTTACATCATTTCTATCACTATATCATTAATTATGGAATAGAGCTAGGAAGATGGAGTTATGTGTTCCATTTGAGAATAATTCTTACACCGTAAAGTAAATATAGGATGAAGTGTATACAACACTAAAATAAAATTCATTTAGAAAACGAATTATAGATGGAAGCGATAATTTTTTTTTTTTTTTCAACTGTGGTTCACGGCCACTGGCCGCTACATCCACGGGAACGAATCCGAGCAGTTCCACCCGAAGGGATCTGCCCGTCGGCTTTTCTATGCTAGCCTGACCCCAAGGGCGTCGAGGAGATTTGACCCCGTGACCTCCCAATTGGCAAGGTACTTAGCAACAGGAACTCGACCATTTGAGCTATCCCTTGGGGCTGATGGAAGCGATAATTTATCTTGATGAGAAAAAAAATTATTATTGTGCCTTATTTAGGTAAATAATTTATTTTATCCTATATGAGAATACAGTGATGTTAGAAGTGGTATGGGAGCCATAGTTTCAAGATTTAGGCCTAAGCACCAATCCACAACCAAAATTTGATAAAAGCTAATGTTGATGATACAAAAACAAAGAGGTAAAGGAGACAATAAGGGCAGAAGCATCTACTAGACCTCCTATTAAAGGAGAGTAGATATGGGAGCATTTAGTACATGAAGTGACAAATCCTACAACACAATTGTTGGAAATAGTAAAAGACTTGAAATTAGGGTTAAGCAGCATTCAAGAAATTTCCAAATGAGGATGGTCGATAATATAAAAATGAAGAAGAAGGATTCATGTAATTTGGAAATTACTATCCTTACAACTAAAATAGTGAGATGTATTTTAAACCTTAACAAGGATGAAGTACATAATCTTGATTGAAGAAAAATAAGAAAATAAATATAGAGAGAGATTGGTAGATTAGTGTCACTAATTTGATTTGGATATATAATTTCAAATGTAACCATTATATTTGAAGACCAAAATATGGTGGAATATATGAAACAAGGAAAAAATAGGTTGTTATGGTTTACAATTGGTAGGAAAAAACCAAATTGAGTAATGAAACTCAGATAATTATATATTCTTGTTATAATTTTTTTTTACAAATCATCAAGCCCCTTTGGGGGTCAAACCCAAGTTTTTTAAAATGGAAATTTAAGTATTAGTTACTGAGTCCACACATAGAACTTTAGGTTTTTCAATAGAATGGTTATCACACTATATTGAACAGATTTGTAATATTTATATGTTGTTAATAAAGAGAACCTTTTTTTAGCCTTGAATGTAACTGTTGTAGCAACATTAGTATAGCGTATCAATATTTTTCCTTGTACTAAAATGCATGATTAAATGAATCCAAATAGGGGTTGAAGTTGGGTTGGAAATTTACATATGTCAATGACTTAACTAACCAGAGAACCAGGTACCAATGTATGTGTAGTACATAAGGTTTTTTTATACTTATGAATGAAAATCAATATAGCTATCATTGGTTAGAAAAACCAAATCATTGTACCAATATAAACTGTATGAAGAAAAATAGTTAATTGTAGAGAGTATAATGTAACCCCTGTCAAGAGTTAGCCTTGCATGGGGAATATGTACAATAAGTAGTGTTCATATGGAAGTAATGAAAATTGGGATATTACTGGTAACCACAATGAAATCACTCTAAGTTATTACACCTCTACTCACATAAATCTGGAATCATAGAGCAAATGAAGTAGAAGGAAAGAGAATTTACCTAAGGTAGGTCGTCCTTTAGAGGTTAATTATGAAGCTTATGCATAGAAATTATGGTTATCAATTAAGTAAAGATAAAAAAATATAAAAGTGAAAAAATAAATTGTGTTTAAAAGCTACTAGTAAAACAATGGTATAAATATTTCCTAATAGGAGTTGTGGAAATGGGCGATATAGAATACATACAGAAAATTTAGTAAATTCTTCTATATGTATAAATTAATGAGAGTAATACATGGAATAGAGTAATCTTGAGGCACTTATGAGTGTTCAAAAAAGCACTTGAATCAGTAGGGTGTGGATATAAATTGTGGATATGCATGAAGAAAATATGTTGTATATAATCTAAAAATGACTTGTTTATGTCAAAATTTAACCTATGTATGAAGCTTGGTAAAAGAAAACTAGAGATTGAACTTATTTGATAAAATTTTACATGGAGGTATATCTGTACTGATTAGTGGTTTCATTCTTATAGTTCCAAAAGAAGCAAAATGGTACTATATTACTAGTTAGGGAAGCATTGTGAGCTTGGAGGTAGATATTGATAAATATATGCTATGCAAATTAATTATGAATTACAAGGATTCTCACTTATAGTTTTAGGAGTCTAGTTAAAAGCACCATTCCAGCATAATGACTAAGAAGGTTTGGGAACATTAGCTATGAAATCTGGTTTGAGAGTATAAATAGATAATAGAATGTATGGAAGATGCTCCTAAGGGTTGTAAATATCTATGCAAAAGTGATAAGAAGAGGATGGAGAACAACATATTATATAGAATAAAATATAACACCAATACAAGAGGTACTCAATGTAATGCGTGTTGATGAGCCTCAGTATTGAAACAAGAATGCTACAACTCTCAAGGCTACCAACTTAAATTATCAACCTGGGGTTCATACAAACTTAAGAGGTGTTGACAATATATGTGCAACATACAACATGGCACAAATATGAAATTATCTCTGAAATTTTCTAATGAACATATTATAATTAAAAATATGTCATCTAATGCAAAAAGAGAGGTTTAATGTGTTGAAGGATGGTGGGATGGGCCTTAATTTATGCCTAATTTAGAGGCCCATCAACGGTTACGATTAGTATAGATATACAAACATCTATATAAAAGCATATAATAGCAACATAGCTCAAGTATGAGCATGCTAAATGTTGTAAATTATGGTTGTTAATAAAATTCCATGGAAGGATCAATAAGATTGTGGAATAACTATTCACATTTTTACCTCAAAAAGAAATAAAACAAATTATGAAAATTTCAAAAGGAACCTTTTTGTGACCACCTTGATAAAGAAATGTTAGAGATTTATTTTTCCTTTAGTTGATTTTTTATTTTATTTTATTTTAGATATTGTAGTAACCTAATCATTTATGGCATAAAGCGCAGCGAGTGATATTTTCAAAGAAAAGGAAGCATGTGAAAACTAGAAAATTTGGGATCTAGAAGAGTTTCTAGCTTAAAACTCTTACAAAGAAATGGCAGAGCATTGGTAAGCAATGATAGGATGTTACAATAATTTATTGAAATAACATAAAAAATGAATCATTTTGATGTTGTCAAGTTAAAAGTAATAGTGAAAATGGTATCTCGGTTGCTTCAAGAGACATGAAAGCATGAAAGCACATAGACATAGTGTTCAAAATATTCATAAAATGATAGCTTTTTGCAAACATGGGTAGGTGTGAATTTGATCAAGGGTAAACTTAAGAGTGAAAAAATGTAATTTCAAAAAAGGAAATTGCAATGGACCCTGAAAAGGAAAAGAAATCCTTGATTGGACTAAATATGAAGAATGAAATGGTCATCCAATCTATATGGGAATGCAAATTAGTATTGGTGATTCATTGAAAATTACACTCACTGATTTATTTTAGAGTATTTCCCATAAAGAGAAGTTTTAAGCTCATATGGAATCAAGAAGACTACCATAGATGCTTAATTGAAAGGGTAGTTAACTAAAGATTGATTTGAATCGATGCCAAAGGAGAAATAGGAGGATGCTCACTAGATTCCTTGGAGCAACATAGTGGAATAGAAAAATTTTATGGCTTGGAACAAACTATAAAAAAATAAAAAAGTTTATGGTTGATTGGTACATCTATAACTATGAAGAGAAATCCCTTAACTTAGCCTTTTCTAGTTTAGGTATTTTTTTTTCTATTATAAATCTTTAAAGATGCTCTAAATTAGTCAAAATGATTGTACTAACATAATTTGTGTGATACAATCATTGTGCATAAGAATGGAGGGGGAAGAACCCCCATTAATAACAATATAATAGCCCTGAGAAATGGTAGGAAAATGAGGTGATCCTAAACTTTACTCATGCATGACTAATGGATGCGTAACATTAAGAAATCAAGATAAAATAATAGTGACACTACCTAGTATGATAGTTCACTAGTTATGACTTATCTCTGGGTGTTTTTATCTTTCATTTGTGTTATCAATCTTTTCTGTGGCCAATCCTTCTTTTGTGCCACTATTTCCCAATGCCTCTTCCTATTCACCCTTCTCATTTTCTATTGGTTTTATCAGAGGGTGTTTAGAATTTATTGGCGTAATCCTTCCCATTGGGTTATAATGTGGGCTTGGTGTGGAGAAACCTTGAGAGAGTGCGGCTAACCTTGGTGTAGGCACTCCACTCAACATTTTGACTCTGTAATTGGACACCATGGAAACTAATTTGAAGATGAAAGAGTAAATGTGGACTATTATTAGCCTTATGGATTAAATCCAAGATATTAAAAGCAAATTTGCATGTGAGGCTGATGAAGTTGATGTTATTTGTTAGCAAATTGAGGGCTTGCAGGGTCAACTCTCTACCAGGACAAACCATAGTTCAAATTCAAGCTCCTCTAATAGGAATATAGGAAGATATCCCGTAGACCTTAAAAGGCCTCTAGATAAGTCAATCCATTCATTTCTTTGATGTCTTATCTCTATAAATGTTATCTTTTGTTTGGTGAGTTTTATAAGCTCTACTACTATTGTCACGGTACTTAAACAACTTCTTTAGTTAATAGTTTGGAGATATCAATAATGTTCTCAAAAGACGATTAATTCCTTGAAATATTTATATACCTTATTCATAGAATAAATGTTGCATGAGGGTGCAATTTTTAATACAAATCCTACTCAGTTTTGTAAAATAAAATAAAATTATCAACAAAATTACTTGATAAATTTATATATCTTGTACTTAAAAAAGTATTAATTTATATTTCTTCAATGTTGACTTAATTTTAATCTTTTATTAATTTTAAATAATTTATATATAATTATAATATATATTTTTAATTAATAATGTATTTTTAAATTATATTACTTATTGTTTTTTCCAATCTACTTATTTTAACATAAAAAAGTAATTGATATATATCTAAGTCAAACATCATTTAGAGTTAAAACTTTTAGTGTTTATTAGAAGTTGCATCTATATCATCCTTTTATTTATAATTTTTTTAATCATTTCATCTTTTAATAATTAAAAGAAAATGAAAATAATTTTTAATATTGATATTTAATCTCCCAATGAGGCTGAATGAAAAATTGGCAGTCAAGATTGGTGTTCCCACCACTCTGCTACCACCCTCAGCATTAAGTCTTTCTTTCCACATGCAAGATGATGCGGTCTTATTTCCCTACGTTATTCGATGGAACACCTATACAATGAGAGGTTGATGAGAATTTATGTTTGATTAGGTTGCCCTCCCTACTATAGGTTGGAATATTGTGTTGGAAACTTTTCAATGGAAACTTGTTGGTAGGAGGATTTAGAATGATATAACATTTAACCTTCATCTGTTATTGGGTTAGCTATCTCTAGTTTTATGGTGGCAGAGCACAGGGAATGCATGCACCTCATTCAGACCCTTATGCTTACATGGTCTTTTAGTGAAAATTTGAAAGTGATAGTTGGATCAACAACTGATCTGGGTTTCATTGTGCATTAGTGTGATGGTTTGTTGTGAGGTACTCCTCAGTTAATCTATTTTCCAGCAATAGTGCCTCCTTGCATGTTACATCAAAGATATATTTCGCTTAGGATAATAGATATAATGGTCTCAAGCTCCCAACTTTTCTTTCTTGTTATGTCATCTCTTTTGGTGTTGAGTCCTCTACGTTTCATTCTGGGGTATTCTTCATAGTTATTTCTTAGCCGCCTTAGGTTTGGTTCTACGATATCTACAGGTGGAGGGGGGTTGTTGTTTTGTGGTGGTGTGTACGTTTTTGGCTTCAAGGGATTTCTCTTTTTTTTTTAATCCCAAGTTTCTTGGTTTCTACTATTCCTTAATACTTGACTTTAACCTCGGGTTGGATAATTCTCTTTCTTTTCACCCACCTTCAACATTTGATTTTAATCTTGTCATGTGCTTTTCTTGGGGAGACATTATGCCTTGACAGCACATGCATAGCCGAAGTTGAAACAAACGCAGAGGCCAACATGGTCACCTGAGGGCCCATTCACAAGTTTAGGAAGCCATAGTTATGTTTCATTCAGTTACCTCTCTTAACATGTATGATGAAATCTTTCAGTTAGAATCTGACATTGTTATTGACTATTAGACATATTATAATTCCAAGATCATGGAGGAAGTTGTTAATTGGCTTCTAGACCCTAGACATACCGTGAGAATAAGGAAACAATATTTAAACTTAGTCACCTTACATTTGTAGCTAAAAACACTTTTTGGCAGAGTCCTGAAAGAGAAAATTATAAGCATCATTAAAGAAAGAGAAAGTTATAAGCATCATCAATGCTCCTGTTTTGCCAGTCTCGACGCTGGTTTAGCTCGTATGGATAGCCAACTCCAATGTGAACTCAAGTCGTCTCCCCTCTTGGATTTCTTGCAAAAGACTCTGCTCTCGTATCTTCATCAGATTCTTAACCTTTTGTCATGTTTTGTTTTAGTTTTCTCTTATGTTTTTTTACGATTTATTATCACTCTCATATAATAAATCATATATTGTTGTTATTGTTAGTAGACTCTATATTTTGACTCTTGCTAATATATTAATGGTCAACATATCAAGTATCAAATGTCCATTTAAACCATAATTACGTCAAATAAATAGAATGATAATTTTTTTTTTTAAATAATACAAATTAGGCTGAAGAAAACACATTACTATTCAATATTATTGATTATAATTTTTTTGTCTCTTTGAAAATAGTTCAAAGTTAAAATCTTCTCGTTAGATTCATAAATCCAAAACACTATAAATAATTAATAATTTTTCTAATTATATATATTAATATTAAATTATAATTTTTTAATTATCCTTATTAAATTATTAAAACGTTGTAGAATATATATATATTCAAAAACTATATCATGCATTTTAATATTTTTTTGGATACAAAAATAAATTATATTATTAATATCTCAAATTTAATAAGATTATGTAGTATTTTTCTATATTATAAAATTGGGTTTAAATTTGGCTTTTAAAAGTAAATTAATAAAATTTGTTTTATTAAAACAATTTTATTTTTATTGTTGTTATTATTATTATTATTTTGTAAGTTTGGTAGGACTTTTCGGTTTTTGAGGTGATATGTCTATTATTCATTCAACCACTCGGGAGGGTAGCTGAAGATTCTAAACCATGATATCCGGTTTAGTGAGACTTCATTTCATGACCATAGCCACTTAAACTACCCAAACAAACATTAAAATTTTTATTATTATTTAATTATATTTTTTTTCTTTCTTTCCTTATAACTTTTTTAATATTTAAATTTAAAGTTCATAATACTTGATGATGATGATGTTACTTAGACTGAGACCCAACTTTGTCTATCAGACTAAAGAACCAAATTATTTATTTTGATTTAAGATTTATTCCTATGCTCTCAAAGCTTGGAGAGAAGCCTCCCGAGCTCACTATAATTTTGACATTGTAAAAGGCTAGGAAGGTCAGTATTGTAACAAAGATTGTGAAACTGAGATCTAATGTGGTTGTACTCTCTAGGAGGAAGTGGTTTTCATCCTCGATGTTCCTATTATCAAATATATGGCAGATCCTTTCCATCCATGGCATTTTAGGAACCGTCCAACTACCTGTTTCACTATAGAGCTCATGAGAATTCATTACAAGCTTTGCTATATTAATTTTCTTCTTTCAACTAATTAAAATAGAGAAATACTTATAACTACCATAGAATTCTATAAAATTAAAATTATATTTCAAATAATATCCATAATTAATAAGAATCTATCTCATTATTATACTATATGTTTATATACTTACAACTATAAATAAATTAAATTTCGGTATTCAGCATATTCTATATAATAATTATGTAAATATTTAATTACATTTATAAACAGGCGTAGACTTATTCCGCATATTTTATATAAAAATCACTTTATCTTTGAAAGTGAAATTATAAATTTTAATATTGCCAAGCACTAACAAGATATACGAATCTGTAATTATATTGAAGGTGAACCTCAAATCATTTAATTTTTTTAAAATAACACTAGATGCCAAGAGAATGTGTTGATTTGTACAACGGACAGGCACCTCAACTAATCCATACCCCAGTACTGTGTTCTTTACAATTGACAAGAACTTTAGTGGATGACAGATAACCGGTTTATTTCAGGAGGGATGAAACAATCCCCAATTTAGTGGAGTTATGACAACGTTTCAGGTAAGCAACCACCAATGTAGAGAAGCCAAGAATACAATCTGATGTGTTCATTGTCATAGTGAGACACATGAGGGTATGCCCTCCGCTTTTCACTCCACCATTCTCATGTGACCCTACAGACATTAAATTATTATTAGACTCATGGACAAATGTTTCTCATGTGACTTCTAATTATAAAATTCATATATTGACGGAATTCAATCTTCCATCGCGGGCACATCTAAGAAAATACCTGGACTCTCCCTTAATCTTACTAATTCATACGCTTTCTATCGACATGACAACTAAGCAGGGCTTCAACTTGTGGACTCTATAATTATCAACCATGAGACTCTGGATTTTATTTATGGCACAGTGCGATGCAATTTTCTGCACTGAATTTTTCCTTCTGAGTTCCCTCAATCGAAAGTTTCTTTGATCAGAATATTCAAGCGTTCATAGAGTAGCATGGGGTTCCTATGATTTTTTTCGTTCCGCAAGCGAAGGAGTTGTGAAAAAACTTTTGATATCTACTCAACTCTCACTAATCCGAAAGGTAAGGAATATATATCTCAGCTTTTATTCCGCACAACGTACGTATTGGTTTTAGATGTGACGATTCATGGATTTTCAATAATCACAAACATAAAGAAATGTTAGTGCTCTCGAGATCAACGTTAGCCGCTCATTAATTTAATCAGGTCGGAATAAATATACATTTTATAGTTGCATGCGGAGAGACCGCAATTGGCCGTGTCGCCATCTATCTCCAACGGCCCACCGCCTTTATAAATAATCCCTTCGCCGAAATACAAATCCATGATGCCAAATAATTCAATACTATATCTAGTAACTCAGGTACAGCCAAGCATCATTACAACGCTGGGGGCTGGAGAGCCATTGAATGCACCAGGCAGTAGCACGTGGGAAAGAGTATGGACCGCATGAGAGAATCAAGACAAAGCCATGAAAATGCCGGCAACAGAACTTGTTGAGATGAGCTTTAAAGTGACTGTAGCATTTCTACGAACGGCGTAGAGGCGTTGTCTAGCTTGTGATCATTTTTTTTGGTAAAGTAGTTGTAGTTGGGTGAAATGAAATGAAATTTTAACTTGCAGTTTTATGGGATTATTAGTTTTCTTGTTTGTCTTTGAAATTTAGTCTTTTTATTATTCCAATTAACAATGAGCTGATGTAACCTAGCTAAAACAATAATACCAAAAAAGAGATATTAAAATATTTTTGTAACTATTTTGATGTTTGAAAACATTACATTCTAAAATAAAATATTTTTAATTAAAATTCAGCAGCTCAGGGCATGAAAAAGTATACACAATCCTTCCCAAACTTTTTTAGGTCTTTTCAATCAACCTATTTGACACACAATGATATGAATTGCTTCTTAATTGAATAATAAAAATCTTTACTCTATCAACAATATAAAAATTGTAATATAAAATGAAAGCTCTTATAAAAATTATAATATAAATTGAAAGTTCTTCTATCCCCTTGAAATGTTGCTCCATTTTCAACAGTTTTTATGCCAATATTGGTTTTCATCAGTTATAAAATAAAAGAGCTTTTATCTAAATGATTTTTTATAATTTGACAGTAATGGTCCACATTGAACGAACCTCCATCGTGATATAAGCTCTTTCTTTCGGTATAAAATTTTGGCTTTAATATTTTGACAGTCATGGTCCTACATTGAATGAACCCTCATTTTTCTTGTGTAAAATTTTGGCGTTCCTTGAGCTTTTGGTGTGAATCCGGTGAATTAATTTACAATAAAATCAGATAAGTTATTATTTAAAACGTGGTTTTTATTAAATATATCAACTCAAATAAGTATTATGTGTGGTTTAAAATGTGTAACAGAAATTTTAGGAAATTTATGTTACAACTGTTAAGTTTCAAGCTTTTGGGTGTCCAAAGTTTTTGATGCTGTTAAATCTATTTCCACCATAAAAACAAAATTCCTACACTCTTTTTATCATATTTAACAGAAAAATCTTTAGTGAACTCAACATATTTGTAGCTTCCTAAAACCTAAAAAAATAAATATCTGAACCATTATAATGATAGATTATTCGGAAGTTAAACTTATAATTACAACTAATCCCTGACCAATTCTGTACCAACTCTACTGAACATACAAGCAGAAAAGCTTCAAAACGTCTATGGCTAAATCTTTTATCGAAATCAAATGGCCCAAAACCTCATTTAATACTTATTACAGCCATTTACTCAGAGAGTCGGTAGTGTCTAGGTTGTACAGCTATCTGCCCCTGAAGGTAATGGCAAAGTCAAACTCCAGAGAAGTGAAAGTCGGGTTCTGAAGTCGTTGGGATGAACGCCAGGTCGTACGGGGGGTGACGATCCCGCAATAGCAAGATGCGAGATTTGTTTGACCAGGAAATTGGAATCCCTAATTAGTAATTACCTCCACCCAGGGGAGCCTTCCCATGCTATTCCGAGTTCCGACGATTAGTTCCCCATCTTTAGCCATTACCGGGTTCCATTAGGCCTTTCATTTCGTCCTCTCGTTCCCTACGTGATTTGATGGGCTCGCTTGGTTTCCAGATCCTTTGGTAGGAATGGAAGACCGTTCCATTGATGGGCCGACAGTAATTTATCATTGATAATACACTAAATAAACATTGGGGTTTGCTCTTACTCGTCCTCGCCTAATTTATTTTATTGGTTCATATCGATGGTGTCCTTGTGAATTTATTTTATTGTATTGAATGGTGAGGGGTAAAATTATTTTTGGTTTTATTGGTTAGATTTATAATATTAATTTAATATTAATATTAATGGATATGAATGAGTTTATAATTTTTATTTTTATATTTAATTTAATTTTATAGTTTATATTATTAATCCTCGGGTTTATAATCTTAGAGTTTATAATATTAATCTCAGGGTTTATAATATTGAGTTTTATAATGCTAGCGTTTATAATATTTGGTTTAATATTAGGGTTTAATATTGTAATATTGGAATGGTATGACAATCTAACCAATGTCATACCATGACAAAGGCATCACTCAATGTTAGAACGTGTAGAGTTGTCACATTACATTGCAATTTATTGAGTGATTCATGGAGACAGTTCAAAATTAAGGTTTTACATTAGGGTGTGTATATATATATTATATATATTTATAATATATATATATATATATTGGGTTCTTGGGTTCCTCTTAGTCACATACACATATATATTGTGTGACTAAGAGGAACCCAAGAACCCACCTCACACGCAACTAGTAGTAAACCTGTCAACCCCACGAGTCGGCAGTTAGTGTGTGATGAGTAGGGTGGGCACACTCTCGATTAAACACGATGAGCTAGGTGTGCGACAAGTTGGTGAGTGGGTGAGTCGGTTGCGAAAATGGGATGAGTTGGTCTTGCGACGCATTAGGCGGTCGGTCGAGCCAACGAAGAGTTGAAAAACTGAAATTTGGCTTACTTTGCGAACTTGTGACGGTGAGAAGTTTGGACTGGTAGGGCGGCAACATGGGTGAGCCGACATGAAGCGTGGGTAAGTTCACTAAGTTGAGGGGTCGACCTAGGTAGGCCGACCCATGTTATATTCTTGGATGAGCATATAAGTAAATGATATGTTGAAGACAAGAAGTCACCAAGTTTGAAGTTCACAAGTGAGCGTGAGATCAAGGAGAAAGGACGATCTAAGAAGGTGGACAAATAAACTAAAGGTGAGGTGCAAGCGGCTCTTGACCGAAGCACTGAGCTGAGGAAGAAACTAAATGCAGAAGTTCGGGTTCAGCAGGTGACCCTGCCTAGGTGAGCTATGGTGGGCGAATCCCCAGGGCATTATTGCACGACAGGAAAATGGGCCTAACGATAGTCTTGAATGACCGGGTGAATGAATTCCTGAATGACTAGGTGAACGGGTTGAACGACAGTTCTGCGGAACTAGGGGTACAAATTCCTGAACAATCGAGTGAATGGCCAAAATGACACTCCTGAACGACCAAGTGAACGAATTCGTGAACGACTGGGTGAACAAGTCGAATGACAGTCCTCAATGACTGGGTGAACGAATTCTTGAACGACCAAGTAAATGGGTCGAACACATTCCTTAACGACAAGGTGAATGACCGAGTGAACGGGTCGAACGATAGTTTTGCACGACTCGGTGAATGAATTCCTGAACGACTAGGTGAATAGGCCGAACAAATTCCTGAACAATGAGTGAACGAGTTCTTGAACGGAGGTTCGATCAAAGCTACATGGTGTAGACCGAGTTGCATGTTTTGACAGATATTGTGAGAAGGAAGTTGGGGTTCCTCTTCAAACATTGTAATTGTTTATTTTATGAAAGATTATTGTTATCATTGTGGGTAGACTCATATTAAGGGAGTTGCCCCTCCCATTAAATTGTATCCGTTATGCATAAGTGTAAATGATAATGATAATGAAAGAAGATTAATTGAATGTTTCTGATTTGTTATGAATGTTAATACTTAGAAAGTGAAAAGTAAAATTGTTATGGAATGTTAGCCGTAGTCCACACTTGAAAGTATTGTTGAAAAGAAATCGTGTGGTGGTGCCACACCTCCTATGAGCAGTTGAAAGACTATTGCCAAGGTAGGGGCATGAAAAAACCTCTTGGGTCTAGGACATGTCCTCCTATCCATAAATCGAATCGAAAACAAGGAGATATGAACCTAGGTATATTGAGTTTCAACAATTTCACATATCTTAGATTACCAATTGAGTTAAGCAGAACATTCCAAGATTTATAATATTATTGTATGCTATAATTTATTATTAATGCTATGATTATAATAATAATTTTAAATTTATTAATATTAATCCTAGAAATCTTGTTAATTTTATATTAAATTTAAATTACAACCTTAATTATATTATAAGAAGATGATGGTTTTTTATCGTATAATTTATGATTCAATATTCTAAATCCTAAATTAATAGTAGTACTAATAATAATTATAAAAAAAATTTTTATTACAATAATAATAATATAATAGTAATAAAAATTCTACTATTATTATTATTGTATCTTATTAAATTAATAATTATTATAATTATATATTAAACGAGTATTAATATTAATCTAATATTCAATATGTTAACTTACATTTATTAATATAATTATTATTATTTATATATCATATTTTGGATAACAATCACATTTACCACACCAACTACCATAACACTATTATTTTAAAAATAACTATTACTTTATAAAAACAAATTAATAATAATCAATTTGGAATACCATGCAAACCTTTGATCTACTCTCCCATAAAGTGAAACGAAACATACGACAATAACATAAAGACGGGCAAGCGGAATGGAAAAAAACCCTTTTGATCTAGTCTCCCATAAAGTATAACCAAACATACCACAACAGCGTAAAAAGGGCGCGTGGAATGGAAAAGAGTGTTCGACCAAGGAATCAACCAAATACTATTTAAATCTTAAACAGCTCTTAAAGAAATATAATGTATAAATTTCATGTAAAAATAAGGTTGAAAATGTTTTTAATGCAATAAATCGAATCACCAAAATAAATGTGTGGACTCTTTTGGCATCACCTTTTGAGGGTAGGGTTAAATAAATACTGGAACTAATTTTTTAATTCTTTTAGTCATTCCCGACAACTTTCGGAAGTCTTTTAGAGGTGCCCCGTCCAATTTATCTTGAATTTTAAATTTACTTTCTTTTTGGACAACTGCACGTATGATTAGACACTTGAATGTATATTCTTCCAATAAGATTGTAATTACAGTGATTAAATTACCCTTCTTCACCGTTTTGTAAACAAATTACAAGATCATACTTTTTTTTAAAATATTCTTTTAAACATGTGTCTTTTTAATTTTAAAAACATGTAAATAATATTTTTTAAATATTTGTATTTTTTAATTATGATAATAATATTTATTTATATATATATATATTTGATATTGTAGGGACAATATAAATGTAATCATTTACACCAAAGTGAAAAATAAAATTTATATTTTATACAATGAAATATCCACCATTATTTCTTAATATCATTCTAAATAAATTAAATTCACGTGTGTGGAAATCCCACCGTGATGACACCAAAGCTTATGAGTGAAAAGTAAAATTTATATGGTATGCAGGGGTTAAATTTGACGCCCGTATGTCCGTATTTCGCATTTTTACCCGTAAAATACGTTTTAATCTAAAACCTCCACGCCATGCTCAACTTGCCATTTTTCAAAAACGACGGGCATGTCAAAAAATTAAAAGTTTAAAAAAAAAATTATAAATTTTTTTTTTATATATATTTTAATATGGTGTGAACAATGTAATGTTATAAATTTATAATCTCCACAAGCTCCAAAGTCCAGACTCCGGCCAGGGCAACTTGCAGTCATACTCACTCCATTGAATTCACGAAAATAGGGGTGATTTTTAGGGGCGAATGTTCGCCCTTTGGCGAAATTAAGGGGTTTTAAATTTTTAGTGGGCGAATATTTTGTATCATAGTACATTTTTACAAATCACATCAAATAGCCCACCTTATTTTAAGGGAGAGGGTAAAAAAGGTAAATTTAGCCCTTGAAATTAGGAGTTACAACCTTCCATTCGCCCATTTTCAAGAATAGGTTTTATTTAAGTGAATCCTATGGGTCAAATACCATATTATAAAAGAGGTATGGTAAATTAATAAAA
>APFE031340964.1:0-19452 GCA_000404065.3 Pinus taeda
TCATGTCAAGGCATGCTAGTGTTTTCTAGGGAGTTTCAAAGCATGCCAAGGAATGCAGGGCATGCTATGTACATGTGCCACATAGTGCCGAAGGATTCTAAGAGGTGTTAGATGCTATGGCATGCTAAGATGTAAACTGTGTTGCTTAGTTGTTTTATGTCCATGGTTGGATGTGAGCCTCATCTTGGTAACTTTTTAAGTGGGATGATTTGAGATGCAAATGAGTGGATAAGTGTTTGTGACACAAAGTGTTAGTGGCTTCCATGTGTGATGAGGAGGGAGGGACAAGGTATGCTAGCAGTACTAGGGCATGTTAGAGGCTAAAGAAACTTGCCAAGATGTGCTAGGTGCTAGGGTGTGCCAATGCTTTATAGGGAGTGTTATGGAGTGTCACAAAAACATAAGGGAGCGTTATTTTCAAATGCATGGAAATGAATGAATAAGAGGTGTGACAGGGAGTGTTAATGGGTTATATGTTTACTAAGGAGGGAGTGACAAGGTATTCTAGGTAGTGCCAAGGCATGCTAGAGTCATAGAGAAGCATTCCAAGATGTACCAAATTCCATGGTGTTCCAATGCATGTTAAAAAAATTTAGTGACTGTTAGGGAAACTCAAGGGAGAACTCGGTCAAAATGGATGGAAATGAATGAATAAGAGTGTGTGATGAGGAGTGTCAATGATTTCTAGGTGTGCTAAGGAGGGAGTGACTTGGTATGCTAGGTAGTGCTAAGGCATGCTAGAGTGTGATGGTAGCCCACAACCAAGATGTGAGAAGTGCCAACGTGTGCCAACACATGCTAGGAATTGTTAGGGACTCTAAATGAAACAAAACGGAGAAATAGGTCAAATTAATGCATGGAAATGAATAAATAAGAGTTTGTGACATGAAGTGTCACTGAGTTCCAGGTGTGCTAAGGAGGGGGTGCCAAAGCATGCTAGAGGTGAGGGATACATTCCAAGATGTGTCATGTTCCAGGGTGCGCCAATGCATGACAGGGAGTGTTTGGGAGTGTAGGGGAAACATAACATAGCATTAATTTCAAATGCATGGAAATTAATGAATATAAGTGTGTGACAAGGAGTGTTAGTGAGTTCTAGGTGTGGTAAGAAGGTAGTGACAATGTATGCTAGGTAGCGCTAAGTAATGCTAAAGTGTCACGGAGACATGCAAAGATGTACCAACTGTCAAGGTTTGTCAATGCGTGTTAGGGAGTGTTAGAGAGAACAATGGAAACACAAGGGAGAACTAGTTTAAAATGCATGGAAATGAACAAATAAGAGTGCGTGATATAGAGTTTTGGTGTGATATAGAGTGATAAATAGGGATTAACATTACTCCATATCCTCTTCTGGAATTGTTGTGGCTTTCCATGGTGTAAAGGTCCTATGCTAACTTGGATCCTGATTGATATTGATCTTATTCTTTTTGTTGAGACTTTTGAAAATGATGAATCTAGTGTCCGTGACCTTGATGGATTAACTCTTTGGTCAACTTTGAATAAGAAATCCTACCAGAGGGTTTTTGGTGGTATAGTATATTATATAAGAAACATATGTTCCTCTCACATCTAACTTCATAAAATCAACCCCTTCAATGAGTACATTTGGACCAAGATCTTTGATTTTAACACTAATAGGGTATTTCTTACAATCAACAGTTTGAATTCTATCAACTCTACATCCTATAACAAAAATAACTTGGATAATAATTTCCCTTTCAATAACTTGGAAAAATATATCTAAAACCTAATTAATGAAGGTAATATCCCTTTTCTTGAGGACTTTAATGCTAGAACTACTACTAACAAGTGCCCTCTCTCCAATTACATGATGTGTTTCCATGGTCTAGGTAGCAACATCATGGATTATGCGATTTATGATACCGATGTCCTCAACTATATTGCAAAATTTAAGCTACTTAACGGGTATGATACTGAATCTGACCACACACCTTTGTCTTTATCGCTCAATCTTGTTATGCGTACCACCCACATGCAGAAGATCAGTGAAAGAAAATGACACATTTTCTTCAATAAGAATAGTGTCGACCTTATCTTAAGTGAGTTAGAAAGGGATTTAGGTTCCCTAACTTGTAATAATAACATTGATCAAATTTATCACCATTTTACTACTACCCTTTCAACTAGCATTAGAAAGTTCCCTAATGATACTTCGTACAAGAAAAATGATAGAACTTCCAACCCTTGGTATCAAAAATATTGTAAAATTGTCACGAAAGTGATTAGAGACGCTCTTAATGAAATAATTAGGCTCCAAAATATAAGTATATAAAAAGTTATCATCAAGAGGAAGAATAAGTAATATATCAATAAGAGACAAGAGCATATTCTGAGCCTTTCTAAAGTTGCACACAAAACATTTTGGTGGAATGTTCATAAAACTAAAGATAATCATTCTATCCCCTTAGAAAATTGGGACAACTATCTTAAGAAGTTATATGATTTTAAGGACAACATGGGCACCATCTTAAACACTCCTATCAAGGAAGATATATTTTCTCTAGAAGATGTTGAGTCTAGGATTAATAAGCTTTCTAATGTGAAAGATAAAGATATTGAAGGATAAGAAGATGATATCCTTAAAATGGGAAGATCTATCCTCATTCCTCCTCTCCATAAGCTTCTAAATTTGGTGATTAAGCATGGCTTCCATAATATTTGGGTGTAAAACTTTATTGTGCCTAAATTTAAAAATGGGGAAAAAATATTCCCTCTAACTACAAGACCATTATGATTAGCCACATCCTAGCCAATCTATATGGGCTCATTCTGGAAAAGACTCTTAGCCTTTGGCTTGAAAACCATGGTAAAAGAGCTAAATAGGAAACTAGTTTTAGGATACATCACTCGACTATCGACCACAATATCACTCTGAGGATCATTGCAGAGGAATATCACAATAGTAAAGCTGATCTATTCTATTGACTTGTGGACTTTAGAAAATATTTTGACATTGTTGCTCAAGATAAGCTCTCGAAGTGACTTGAAGAGATCATGGCTCTTCCTAAACTAAGGATTGAAATGATCCACCTCCATTAGACTATCATTGCCAAGATTAAGACCAATGAAGGGTGGTCTAAAAATATCAAATGCAATATCAGGGTTAAGCAAGGGTTTCCCCTACCGCTACCCCTTTTGGCATTTACATCAATAAGCTAGAGGAGTGTCTGGAAAATGTAGGTTGCAAGGGCAACATCCTTGCTGGTATAATCATTACTCTTCTCCATGATGTTGATGATATCAATCTTCTTGAAAAATTCCATGATTAACTAGACAAGTAGCTAAAGACACTTCATGTCTAATGCTCCAATATGGGTATGGTATTCAATACTAATAAGACTAAATTCATGATCACCAAATCCAAAAAGATCACCCATGGTAGTTTCGTCTATGATAAACATAACTAAGAGCAGGTTTCTTCTTATAAATATTTCGGTATTGACATGCGTCATTAGCTCAACTGGAATTATAACATTGAGAAAAGGATTATCAGAGGCAGGATAGCTTATTATGAGCTTGAAACCAATTATAAGTTTGTCGATATTTTCATTTGGAGTAAACAATGTTCCTCTTTGAGACTCTCATCACCTCTATTCTCTTATACAGATGTGCAGTTTAGGGTTACAATATATCCAAAGAGTCGCGTAGAAAGATTGAGATGAATCAAAAGAAATTCATAACATACAACCTCAAGATCAAGTGAAATACCCCCTAACCTATCCTATTGATCGAATCTGGCCTTTCCCCCATTGAAAGTACAACTATGTTTAGATATATGATGTTTAAGAAGAAGCTTTACAACATGGAATCTAAGAGGCTCCCAAAGGTTGCTTCTAATTTTAGTCAAAACCCCCACCTTCACCTTAAGCATGGGTGACATAAGGATGCCTGGTCTTGGCTCGACCTTTGGGGGATTAAGGAGGAGATCATCATGGGAAGCAAGGATAATGTCAAATATATTGTTACCTCCAATTTTAAAGACAAGTTGTCAAATGATAAGGAGGTGGAAGTTAAAAGGAATCTAAGATACTATAAGGAGGTGATCAACCCCACACTCGATAACCATATTTATCTCTTTGTGTTGACTAGAACTAAGAAGAAAATAAACATCGCTAGGATACAAAGTAATTCTCATGAGATTCGAAGTGAAACTAGGCAATGGGCTACTCCCCAGATTCCATTAGACGATAGAATCTATCAGATTTGTGATATTGAGAAGGTGGAAGATGAAAACACTTCCTTCTTCTTGACTCTTACTCACATCTGCTCTAAATTCCTTAACATATGACACGTTTCCAATCTTATTGAATTATTAAGGAAACCCAACTATAGCAATCTTGGAGCCCTTGTTTCCCTTATTTGTTATCATAGAAACAATATTTTGAATGTTATGAAACCAACTCACAAAATATAAGAAGAGTTAGATCAACGACTTTAAAATAAGCCTCTTTGAGGGGGAAACCTCCTTTACATTACACAAATGAACAATTCTTGGATGATTTAAAAGAGAAGACCTCCTTTGTCTATATAGGAGTCTAAGGGGTCAAAATATAATCAAAGGCGACATAACAATAATATTATAAGGGCACAAAAATAACAATGGTTGGCTTTTATGGGGCACAACAATAACAATATGAGGACTACATGGGCACAACAATACAATAAGGGGGTTGCACTAATAACAATAAGTAGATACACTAGTAGTATAGGGACCTAACATTCCCTTTTTATCCAAGAAAGTCTTTTCCTCAATGCTTGAGTAGTTTTGGATGCTTCTTTATAAAATTATCCTCTTCCCTTGTGGAATATTTAGCAGGTAAGTTCTTCCACTTTATGAGATACTATAAAATTAATTTATTTCATAGATGTCGGGTTCTCGTTTCCATGACAATATTCAAGTTCCATCATGATTTTTCCTTCCTCATTAAGTTCTCACAATATTTCTTGAAATGGGAGCTTCTCACCTATAACCTTCTTTAAACATGAAACATGGAGAATTAGGTGCACTCGAGAAGATGTGGGAAACTCCAATTTGTATGCCATGGTACCTATATTTTTCAACACCTTGGAAGGACCGTAATACTTTGTCGATAATTTCTTATCGTTCTTAGCTTGCTTTAGGGACATTTGTTTGTATGGTTGTAGCCATAAAAATACCTAGTCACGTAGATCAAAACTTGTTTCTCTCTGATGTTGATCTGCCTATTGTTTCATTCGATTCTGCGTCAAAGTGAGGGTATCATTTAAGAGTTAGATAACTTGTTGTTGATGTTTGATGTGATATTCCATTACTTGAACCTTAGAATGATTGTCCAAGACTTTTTCGAGGTCTATAGAAATAGATGATTTCATTGTTTGAACCTCTAGTGAACATAATCGTGGAATTATGCCACGTTTTTATTTCTTTAGAATCTTTGTCATGCCATTAGACATTATTATATTTCCTTGCTTCCCTATAATACCCCTTAATCTAACTTCCTTTCCTTCCAAAAAAAAAATTCAAAAAAAAATCTTGAAAATTAAATTTTATCATACCCAAATATTATAACCATTAGACTCCTACTACAACATCATCACCACCCATTGTTATGTAAGTCATTGGACTATTCAATACATATTATCACATGGATAACTTGATATTATGGAACTTTTGAGAGGTATTTATGATTCATCCATTTGCAACCATCACGTGACACTCTAGTACTAGATATAGGAAGCAATTCAATCCCTTGGCTATCCTACAATGAATACAATTATGGGTACTACCCCAATCAATCAACACTATTACCTTTTTATTCTTGATATTCCCTTCTCTCTTGAGAGATTGATGAGTGGTAATTACAATAAATACATTACAAGATATGGTCAGTTCATTTATTCTTTCTCTCACTTTGGTTTGTAACATCCCTCCCTTGTGTACTACATTATCGTAAACCTAAGCTAAGTTAAAGCTAGGCGTGAAATGCTCCTTTGTGTGTTAAATGTTTGTAAACCTAAGCTAAGGAAAGCTAGGTTTGATACCCTCCATTGTGGGTTAAACTATTCTAAACCTATGCTAAGGAAAGCTAGGTGAAATGTAATATGAAAAGAAAATGTGTTATTAAATAAATTAAAAAAATAAATCACTTGGAAGGTGGAGCGCCGACAGAGAGGAGATGCTTGCCAAATACCATGAGGAATGGGATGGAGATGAATCTTTCATGATAATCTTCTAGATAGGATTCTAGGTAAGTTTTAATGGATTGGATATCCATCACACAAAAAAGCTTTGGCGGAGATAAAGACAAGATTTTATGTGGAAAAGCATCATGGTAGATAGAGACGAGCTTTTCTAGATAAGACCTAGGCAAATGGAAAAATCCATAAAGAGGGACATTGCTAATGGTAACTAAATCATGAAAGAGGGTATTAAATACCCAGTGCATTGATCAATTGGGGATAGTTGATCCTTGGCAAGATCTCCGGCTTGGGGGGAATTAGTTGTGATTCATGGCTGGGTGGTGGTTATCCTCCCTTCAATAGATGTTTTAGTGGGATTCATGGTGTGAAATATTTTGTATGATGATTTCTTCCCTTTCTATTTTAAATTCATTTACCTTATGAAAGAAATTGTATAAATTTTATAGCAATGAGAATGATTGAAGGAATTACATGTGACTCTTACATATGAGTAGATTTACTTATGGTCACAGAATTTATGAGATAATGTTATATGGATGAAAGTGACAATTTTGGCATAACAATGAAATTATAATTTAGTTTGTTAAAGGATCAATGTATATAACTTATGTAGTATTGGTATATCTAATCCCTTGTTAAGGTAAATAGTCATGCTTGGGACATTTATTGCCTCCAAAAGAAGAGGCTTAGTAGGTAGTTGTACTACTTGGGTCATGGAGCTATTTTTACTTATGATTAGAATTTATTTGTGACTATTGTACATAAGAAATGTGGTAGCAATTTTTTTGAGTTGATAATGAAAGGATTTTTATATGAATGATCTCATTAATGATTCTATGGAATTAACTTCATGAGGTGGCCATATATAGATTAAGATATGAGATAAATAATGGCATGAGATGTGGGTGCATTCAAACCAATTAGGGGACAATGACCCTAAATGTTATAATCAAAGATTCAATGTATTCTAAGCCATGGATGTCAAAAGAATGGTATCCTATGGGGCTAGTCTAGCTGCTTTTGCATGTTACATAAACAAATATATGACTGAACATTTTATTATGCATGTGGAATTAGGAACATGATTCCTAGCCATGCGGCCATGCTGGTTACCTTAAGTTCAATTTAATGTTCATTAATTCTTGTGTGAGGTGGTCAAAGAGTGTTGTTGACTGCATGCTCTATGATGAAATATTGGCTGCTCTATGACAAAAGATTGAATGACATAATGTCTTATAGATGCACAAATTCCACATCATAAATCCACCTTATATAAGTAATAAATATTATATATCGACAGACTCAATGTACTCTCAGCAAGAGATGAATTTTAACTCTAAGAGGAGAAATTTTCAGAATAAGGAGCCTAGTAACTAATTCTCAATGTAGGATAAGCAGGTTTGTTACAATTGGTATCAGAGCTTAGGCTCAAACACTAAGGTCTATGGGCCAATCCACCTCAGAAACATTTTCGTTGATGGGTTTTAATTATAAAAATTCTATAATCGATGAAGGTGAATTTTTAACGTAGAAGATAATATTGATTTTCTTGAATTTAAAGGAAGTTAGGATTCCTTAAATTGAATCCAAATATTAACATGAGGAATTATTGAGGGATCATGTATGATAAGTAGATCAAGTAATATTGTGGCAACCTTAAAAGAAGTTGCAAGAGACTTCAACCAACCCTACTAGTTATCAAGATAAGGTGAAGGCCTCGAAGGCCTCGGTACAATCATTGCAATCAAGAGATAATTATATGTGTGAGTACATAGAGTGATTTAAAAAAAAAATCATAGTTGTGCCTTTAAATCATCTTGAATTAAATGATATTAAAGTTAAAAATAGTTTTTATGAGAGCTTGTGTGCTCCTTTCGTTGATTGGACTTTTTTTAAAAAAGAAGTACTATCAAAATTGAAAATTAGGTAATCAAAAGCTACATAAAAATTTATTTTTAGGACATTCGTATTTGACATCACTTCGAAACATACAACAAGTGTTATGTGTGTGGAATGAGAGGAGTTTTGGTCTAATAATTGTGAAGTTAAAATTTTTTAGAGTCCAATGAATATTTCAACTGAAACTAATATTAAACAAGTGATAGGAGTAATAATTATCTTCACCTGTGAATTTTTTGTGAAATTGTTACGCTAAAACGAACAACAACATAGCCACAACATAGAGTTAATCTGAATGCCAATCAAATTCTAGAACCTATTTACATTGAAGAAATTATTTTGTTTTCATAGCATAAGATAAAGATTATATTTGGATAAGAAAATTCCAGATCAGGAGCTTCCAGATTAATACACATTGGCAATGAGGATTCAAACAAACTTATATATAGTTTATCGTTGTTGACTGATAGCACAACACACACAAAACTTGTTTTACAGTTTTTTATACCATTAACCGCTAAGATATATGGTATTAATAGGTTTCCTAGAGAAATTATTATATTCTTCAATTTTCTTTCTTCATTGAATAACGCCAATAGCAGAGTCAATAGTCACTGTGAAGTACCATAACATGCAGGTAGTTGTGTGCTGTGTATAATTCATTAAGGAGCTCCCATATTTGCGACTACAAATTGAGATAGGACTTATCCACTAAAGGAAGAAGCAAGGATATATTTAACCTTATCCATGGCTTACAAAAATATGGCGTTCAAATTTCGTGATCCCAAAAGTCGACTATCTAACTTACGGATATAGAAATTTTATTCCCAGAAATATTGTAAAAAGATTTTTCTGATTGATTTCTGGATGGGATGCAAAATGTATGATCCAATGGGATGTGTGTGTACATATATATGGCACTAGATTCCAAAAGCCAAAGAACACCTTCCAGTTTGAATCTCTGTAAACCACATCTTTGCTTGCCATTGAAGGTTATCCTTATCCTACATATGAAATCCATTATCCGCTAAGCTCCCTTTACAAAATTAGAAGTCAAGAATACTAGGAAAGGTTCATTTTGTTACTAATATGGGTTCAATCTTATCTGCGGCTTGGGAAACATTTGAGCTTGACCTCATCAAGCGATCCGGAGAGGTACAAAGTTATTCAACCCCAAAACCTGACTTTTTGCTTACGGGTATTGAAATGTATCCATGATTATAGTCGTAAAAGCATGAAAATGTTTAGGGATAAGGGTAAAGATCCTTTAATCATCGTGGGCATAATAGCCTTGCCAAAGTTGAGGTGGTGGCTTTCATATTGATTTTTGAAATCACACTTTTAGATTTTCTTTAAAGCAAATTGATTGTTGATCAAATGAGTAGATAATGTGTATATCGATTTCGATCCTTCGATACTGATAAATATAGGAGAAAATGTCGTCTTCAGAGATGGGTTGGCGAGAAGTTATTAGTTGTTCTTTAAGTTCGTCGAGAGGTAGTGCAACACAGCAGCTGGCTATGCTCACAATGGAATGAGAGCTCATGGATTGGGAGCACAAGAGTATGAACGTCGGCTTAATACCGCAATACAAACATTACACTTAAATGTATACCGGATGAAGATTGTGCCTTTTCTTAATAGCTCTCACTTGAACTTGCTTTAATTCTAGGCTTACGCTGCATCAAATCAGCGGCTGCTTTCATGGTTATATCTCTGCGTAAAGTGTGGATGAATTCCTTTTATTTTTGGGCTCAACCCACTTGCACTCTATCAAACGGTTATCGAATGTTAGGTTTAGAAGAAAAGAGTCACTGACCACAACCTCGTGGAAAGGCGTGGGACGCTAAGGTATCGCTCCTCGATAAATGGTCAGAAGCAAATATATTAGGGTTTGAAGCTTTGAGCCCTTCTAAAGGGGACATCTAGTAATTAA
Source organism: Pinus taeda (assembly GCA_000404065.3). NCBI lineage: Eukaryota > Viridiplantae > Streptophyta > Pinopsida > Pinales > Pinaceae > Pinus > Pinus taeda. The sequence continues at coordinate 10,037 of APFE031340964.1, forward strand.
AGTACCCATAAATCCTAGCCACCATTTAGGGCCGGTTGTAGAGCAAGGGTTCACATGAAACCCCAACATCGTATATATTGTCAAGTGCAAGGAGCAAAGTAATTATTCTTGTTTGAATGAAATATGACATCATACCATTATATGGTTGCCTCTATGCTGACCTAGCTCTTATATGCCATCGTTTCCATTAGTCATGCACCGAGTGGGCATGAGGAACTTGTAACTGTGCTAAAAAAGTAAATGAGAGCTAGAACATCAAAAGTTATGGTGGTATAACTATTTATCAACAAAAAAGAAATAAAAATGGCATCTAAAATATTACGTATGTGTTTTTTCTATTTGGAATGGTTTTGAAGTTCCCTTTCATGAATGGATATACAAAAAGGTAACTACAACTAATGTGTGATTTTTTTAAAGTGGTTGAATTTCCATTGGGTTACTATGAGTGCTAAAACCTATCTAAACCAAGAGAAAGCTCAATATACACAAACATTGAAGAGAGAAGTAGGACTTTGACATAATCAAACATTAATTTTTGTTTTTCTTTTGCAATAATATAAGAAAGTCCTTGTAATGTCACTACGTAGTATGGTTACATATTGATTGTAATACATATTGAGCATTTTGTTTTGAAGTATGATAAGTCCATAAGCTCATAGGTTTAAAATGAATATCATCAACGAATCTCAGAATCACGGTAATACACCGAGTTTTACGAGATACATGAAACCTCTATTTTCCCATGCCTTTGCACTTGCTGCGTGGATTAGTCAGTGTGAACTTCTTGAGTGTCAAATGATGAAATGGTACATCGTTCATGAAATATAAAGTAACTATCCAAATGCAGATGCAAAAAAATGATTGTTTCCTTTATAAAAAAATAAAAAATCTTCCATATTTTCTCCCTTTAGGAATCTTACAGTTATAAACATGACGATATATCATGAATTCACCTGGATTTTGGAATTCATTAGTAAGGAAACGTTGGAGGATCATGAGTGATGACATAGCTTATTTTCATAGGATTACTGTGCCTTAATATATTTATTTGAATTTCGAGTTAGATCTTTCGAGATTGCTTGCTAAAGTGTCAAGTTGTTGATATTGACTTATAAAAAAATAATATCTATTCATGTTTAAAAATGTTGTATGGCATTCCTTGCTGCTTTTGGAGAGAACAACTAATGCAAGCTCCATTTCCCATGTCTAATTGAATTGTGCGTCCCGAGTCACTGAACAAAGAAAACTATTCATGCACAATATAATTTTTTTCTTTCCAACAAAATGGAATTTGAAATCAAGATCTAGGGAGCTTTGGGAAGGAATTGATAACAAAACAATTATTGTATTGTAGAATCTGGTGTAGACATGTGAATGCCCATATGCAATAATCTTACACATTAGAGGAAGTGAAGGTGTGTTGTATAGGGAGTGGATGGAAGCTATTTAAACCTTTATCTGAAAATATTGTATAATTTAAGACCGACATATGATAAATTCTTCAGCTCTTAGAGATGGAACTATCACTAACATTTATAGCAACATTGCAGTGTTTCACATCACACGAAGAGAAATGCTAGGATTTGGGGGTTGTCGAATTGTGGATATGGAATATGCAAAGATGAAAATATGATGCTGAGCCCGCTTTGGGAGGGACAAACTCTGCAAATCCTAAATAACGCAGAAGCTTTGATCTTGGGTAGTTGTGTATCATTCATCTGAGATGGAAGCAAGTCAAGTTCTCTAAATTAGCCAAATATGGTTTAACATGCTTCTCGAAGATTTTTGTGTAATGAGAAATTTTGCCAAAGTACACGGAAACAAATAAAGGGGAAATTGTCTTGAAACTTATTGAATTTAGTAATAATTTTTTATCATATGGAATTGATATGTTGAAATGTAATTAATAATTGCCACTACAAAAAAAAAAAGCTGAAAAACAAATATGATGATAACTTGTAACATCATGGTGGGGTTCAGATAAGATAAGATAAAATACAATAATTTTATTGATCTTCTTAAATGACAAAAGAGTAGTTCAATGAGACTATAATATGTAGCCAATTAAAACTGTAATGTGGGAGTGTCATCATCATTTTAAATGCTAAAATTTGAAAAGGTACAAATGAAAGTGCAATAATCAGTTAAAAATACTTGAGAAAGGTTGAACTAAAAAGGCAAATATAAGAGGGTTAATGGTTTTTATTAGTTAAATTTGTATAGATGCATGTGAAAATTATGACTCATTATTATAGTTCAAGTTAAATTTAGAAGAGGAACATACTAGGTGAGTTGAGGCCATAATGGTTGTGCTGCAATATGACTCATTATTATAGTTCAAGTTAAATTTAGAAGAGGAACATACTAGGTGAGTTGAGGCCATAATGGTTGTGATGCAATCTTTAACTCATGTGTCATCTTGGTGGTGAAAAACTATGCATGAGATAATATAGAACTATAATTTTGATTTAACGCTTGGAATATATGAGTATCCTTCAGTTCGAAACCATAGTAATTGATGAAGTAACACAAATGGTATGGACCACGAGGTCAATTAAATGATATTTCACAAATCTATTTAAATAGATTGATATCATAATTTGTACCAAGAAATTTCGAGAGGATCTCTTATCGGATTGCAATTATAAAGTGTCTTGACAACACAAGAAGATGTTACGTGATTCAAACAAGAATTCATGAAATAGATAACTCTTGTTTTGGTAAAGAATGATTTAATGTTAAGGATGAGCTAACATGTAAATACCCTGAGATCATCAACACTTACAACTACAAGTAGTGTAGAATTGAAAATAGTAAAAAAAATTCACGCATAACTACACTGAATTATACATGGCCAATAGGTTGTTGGGGCATGAAAACAGAAAAAGTAAGACTTACGAGGTGAATTAATGATTTGATTAATATTAAATTTCAAGAGCTAGTTGTTAATAGTCCGCCTAAGGTATGCCTGAATACAATACTATGCGACCAATATTATAACCACATGACATCTCGATCCCAATTACACATGACAAAAGCCTTTCTTAATCACATAGATGAACCATGGTAAATGAATGTTGGTATGATATTAACATGGTGGAAAAATATGCAGATAAAGTTTATGTCATGCAGGTGATACCATGATGATGGTATTATAGGATGTACCACAAGTGGACTATGTACAATAGTACAAATGGGACTATATGACTACATATGCTAGAAGGTTGAAAAATGAAATGTGTATTAGTGTATATAACATACCTTGTGTGTAGGTATGCAGAAGTCATTGGATGGACATATCGCTCGGTAAACAACCTAGAGGTTACCTAGAAGAAGGAAAGTAAGTTTGGTATAAGTAACTATGGTTAATCATAGTTTGGAATACATACAATTACAGTGGATATATGTATGTGAATACATATTGTGACGTGAAATAATCTATTATGATCTTGCAGGCATATTACTGTGGAAAATATGCTAAGTGATGTATTGTATCAAGAGAGAGACTAAAAGAAGCAAGTGTTAGATAAGAAAACAAAGGCTTGAAAGAAAGGAAGCAGAGAACATGTCTTCTTTAGATAAAATAAATGATAATAAATAACTCCTTTAATAATATTAGGAAATACATTATGATATTTATCATAGTTAAAATTTGCATCGATAAATTCTCACAAATTGTTTGAAAAAAAATGTTACACGTAGCTATGAAAGGAGAGCACTCCTTGAGATCGATGTAGCTATGGAAGGAGAGTTGTTGCGAGCACTTCTTGAGACCAAGGTAGCTATGGAAGGAAAGATGCTAGGAGCACTCCTTGTGGTTTATGTACATTGGAAAAAGAAATTGCATTAGATGGCAGAGCAATGAGAGCTCCTAATTCAGAAACCAGGACACCTTAAAAATTTAAGGGGGGGAGTATGTAACATCCCTCCCTTGTGTACTACATTATTGTAAACCTAAGGTAAGTTAAAGCTAGGTATGAAATGCTCCCTTCTGTGTTAAATGTTTGTAAACCTAAGCTCAAGGAAGCTAGGTTTGATACCCTCCTTTGTGGGTTAAACTATTCTAAACCTAAGTCGAGGAAAGCTAGGTGATATGTAATATGAAAAGTGAAAGTGTTATTATATAAATTAACAAAATAAATCACTTGGAGGGTGGAGCACCACAATAGAGGAGATGCTTGCCAAATCCCATGAGGAATTGGATAGAGATGAATATTTCATGATAAGCTTCTAGATGGGATTCTAGAAAAGCTTGAATGGATTGGATATCCATCGAATGGATGGGAGATAAAGATGAGTGAGACATAAAAGCTTTGCGGGAGCTAAAGGAAAGCTTTTATGTGGAAACGTGTTGTGGTAGATAAAGACGAGCTTTTCGCACTAAGGCATAGGAAAATGGAAAAATCCATAAAGAAGGACACCACTAATGGTAACTAAATCATGAAAGAGGGTATTAAATACCCAGTGCATCGATCAATTGGGGACAGTTGATCCTTAGTAAGATCTTCGGCTTCAGAGGAATCAGAGGGGATCCATGGCTAGGTGGTGGTCCTCCTCCCTTGAAGATATGTTTTGGTGGGATTCATCATGTGGAATGTTTTGTATGATGATTTCTTCCCTCGTTGTTTTAAATTCCTTTATATTATGAAAGAAATTGTATGAATTTTCTAGCAATGAGAATGATTGAAGGAATTACATGTGACTGTTATAGATGAGTAGATTTACTTGTGCTCACTAAGTTTATGAGATAATGTTATATTGATGCAACTAGAAATTTTGTCATAATAATGAAATTCTAATTTAGGTTGTTAAAGGATCAATGTGTAGACCTTACGTAGTATTGGTATATCCAATCCCTTGTTAAGGTAAATAGTCATGCTTGAGACTTTTGTTGCCTCCAAAAGAAAATGCTTAGTAGGTAGTTGTATGACCTATGCCATGGTGTTATTTTTACATATGCTTATAATTTATTTGTGACTATTGTACATAAGAAATGTGGCAAAAAAAATTTCGTTTGCCTTGAAAATATGATTGCTTCTCTTTCGTTTCCGTTGAGATTTCATTGGAAATATGAAAGTAAATGAAATTTTAATTTTAATTTATCGTTAGCTTAATACTTGCAAAACACAGTTTCGTTTACATTGAAATTTTAAGAAATTAATGTTTATAGCCTGTCATGGAAATAATTAAAATTTGAGGTCAACTATTCAAACAAATCACAGCTTTCATTTACGTGGAAATTCTCACTGTCATTGGAACTGCCTGCCTTAAATTTCATTTCCCATGAAATTTAAATAAAATTTAAACACAATTTTATTTAGGTGGAACTTTTCATTTAAGAGGTTGCACATGCTGTCTACTGGTTTTAGCTCTACATATTTTCTCTTATTCAGTTTATATAATATTCTCCACCTTGAAAGTGTTTATTGTTCCAAGCTGGTAAGTGTTTCAATTTTTCAGGAAATATTTAAAATTTGAGGTTAGCTATTCAAACAAAACACAGTTTAAGACTTGCAAAACAAACAAACAAAACTAATATAACCGTATAGTAATCACCACCACAACTTGATGTTAAATGATAAATGCTCAAATCAGCCACAAGTCCCTATGCACAAAGATCTATTGTTCCAAAGTTAAACTAGTCTTCCAACCTCACAGAAAACATTAGAATTTAAGGTTTAATGCTAAACACAACCTTCATTTAAATATAAATTCTTGCGAAATATGAAATTAAAATTTATGGTTGTCTTGACGTAAAGAACACAATTTCTTTCATAGTTTTTGCTTTTCCATTTTCACTGTGTTTATTGTTCCAAGGTTTCCCAAAAAAATTATGGTTCCAATCTGTCAGAAAAGAAAAGAATAGATATTAACAAAACACACTACGAATTAGAAAGGTAAATGAAATTAAAATAAAAGGTTGGTTTGACTAAACCACAGTGGGATTATACCTTTAAATGAAATTTCTCCTCTGTTTTTCCTCGTAGGGATTATATATAGTCTTCTCCATCGTACAAGGGCTTTAGAGATTCTTATATGTGTAAGTTGATTGATTAAAACTATCGATTATCAGAGGATCAGAGTTTCTTTACCACTATGCTGAGAGGAAAACAAGAAAATATGTCTGCCAAGAGTAGGGGAGTCGAGATCTCCGCAGAGGAGTGGAAGCAGCTTAAGAAGGAAGGGAAATTTAGAGGCGTGGAAAGACGTAGATCTGGCACCTACGTTGCTACTCTCTGGAGAAGCTCCAATCGTACTCGGCTTGGAACGTTCCACAATCCGGAGTCTGCTGCATTTGCTTATGAGGAAGCAAAAAGAAAAAGCGTATTATTATTCCTTGACCACTAGTACATCCTATTATTATTCAGGATCTGTTGTTGCAGGCGTATTGAATAGCTTTGATGTCTGAATAGGATCTGTTGGGTATGATGTGGCTTCGCCCCATTCTCAGTTCTAAATGCACAATAGTGAAGTAAGGAAATTAGGCAAAGGTAATGAATGTTGATGATGGAGGGTTGAAAGTTGTTGTTTGGGTGGAGAAATCAAAGGCCATTGTAAAGGTTTTTGCATGGCAATTGTTCATTTTAAAATTGTGATTTGGGTTTATTTTGGAAGCTTTTATATAGTAAAAGTACTACATTACCTAGTCTTCTACCCTAACAAGTTGTAATTGTGAACTCTCTTTAATTATGAATGGTAAATAGTGAGTAGTTGTAATTGTTAATGTTAAATAGTGAATTTATTTTTTGGGACTATGGAGCTATTGTTGTACCTCCTTGCAAGCTTGGTTATAGTAGAATTTTATTTTTGGTACTTAGTTATGGCTCTTCAAGTTTACTGGAAACTAAATGAAATTAGTTGCCTAGCTCTCAATAACTCAAATCCCTATGTCTGCTTAGGATTTTATGAAAATTTCTGGTTATGAGCATTATGTAAAGAAATTTTACAAAATATTCTTGGTTTAGGGAATTATGAAATCCTTGGTATAAACAATGGCTCAGTGCACTCTCAAACCAGCATTTCCACTATTAATCCATGTGGTCATGGGATTCTTTCTTGTCTTCACTCATTGCTTTGCTTTATGATCTTAAACCCCCTTTTTCAAAAAAATTAAAATAACTAAACATGACACCATTTATTATTACTTTTTGTTAAAGCTATGTTTTGAAAATTATATTCAATTCAAATTTTATAATATACTACAATGAAAATATGGAACACACCATTAAAAAAAATGAATGAAAAACTAAAAAAATAGAACAACTCTAATGACATCTCTCTAAAATTGAGAAAGACATGTTCTCAGATATTTTACAATAGTTTCCTTTCCTTAGTTTGATTATGTGTTACCCCATTATTCAATATAGTGCTTTCTTTCACTTCTCAAACTCTACTTACTGACCCATCTAGTTGTTCATTCCAACATTTCTTCACATGTTGGTCATGTTTATCCTCTGTAAGCCACTCTTTAATCATCTCTTAGATGTTAGAGGAGAAAGTTACCACAGTGATCAATCATTAATAGGAACATCCACATCATTCATTGTTGATAGTTCTTGTATGTTGTTCAGCTTTGCACCAAATTTCTGTAGTTCGGGAAATTTCTCCTTAAATGGTTTTATCCACACACCAACACCAATAAGATCCTTTTGTAGAATATGAAATGAATTATTTCAAGCCAATTGAGAAGGCAACAGTTAAAAAACACAGTTCTTGTTTGACCTAAAAAATGCTCCAAAACTCATATATTAATTCAACTATTAACTACATTATTAAATAATAAAACTATTACTAAAATCAACTCTGCAACAAATCTACTTACATTACAACTAATTTCCAGCACTATTATAGGTAACAATTTGCTGCCTTAATTTTTCACAGAAAACAAAATAGCAATTTACATAACAAATTAATCATTATTCCTAACACTCCCCTTTAATGATTAATGAGGATTTACTATCTTATCTAGTAGTGCTAAAAAATGATATTTTGCAACTTCATTGGTTAATATATCTCCTAGTTGATGATGATTATTTATATGCTCAACTCAATGCCTAATGAAGTGATATTTCACTCAAAATGGTTTGTCATGTTGTGATGAACTCTATTCTTTGCTCATGAACTCTATTCTTTGCTAAATTGATGGCACTTACATTATGACAACAAAACACTCTAGGCTGAATTTGCTTTTCTCCAATTTCTTCCAAAATTTTTCTAAGTCAAAGAGCTTGTGTACATGCTGAGCTAACTGCAACATACTCAACTTTTGTGGATGAGAGGGTAACAATGCTTTGTTTTTTTGAGCTCCATGTAATCAAACTAGAACCAAAAGAGAAACAATTTCCACATGTGGAATTACTGTCATCAAGACTACCTCCCGAATCTGAATGACTAAATCCAACAAGATTGAACTTTTGAGAAGAGTAGAAATGAATTCCAAAATTTAGGGTGCCTTTCACATACCTTAAAATCCTCTTGGCTGCCTTCATATGTATTTCAGATGGATGTCATATACCTTGAAACAAGTGAAACTCGATATGTAATATGAGGCCTTGTGTGCGTTAGAAATATCAAGCTCCCCACAATACTACTGTAAGTTTTCTCATCAACTAAATCAGCACCATCATCTCTACATAACACCACTCCATGAGTACTTGGAGTAGGGGATGGATGACAATCAAGCATATCAAATTTATTTATCATATCATGTGCATACTTTATGTGACAAATGAAAATCTCATCCTTACTTTGATAAACCTCAATTCCTAGAAAATATTTCATGATGCCTAGATCTTTCATGTGAAATTCATTCACCATAGGAGCTTTGAATTTATCATTGATCTTAGAACTACTACCCATATACAATAGATCATCGACATACAAACTTATGATTAAAATATCAATACCTTCTTGTTTGTAGTAAAGGGTAGGATAATTCTTACTTCTCTAGAAGCCATTTTCCTGAAAGTATCCATCAATCCTTGCATACCATGCTCTTGGTGCTTTCTTAAGGCCATACAAAGCCTTCTTAAACTTGTATACATTATTCTCGTTTCCTTCGACTTCAAAACCTCGTGGCTACTCCGCAAATACTTCCTCTTTTAAGTACCCATTCAAGAAGGCACTTTTCACATCCATATGATGTATGCTCCACTTTTTATGAGCTGCTAATGAAATCAACATTATGATGGTCTCCTATCTTGCTACTGGTGCAAATGTCTCTTCATAATCAATTCCATACTTCTGTGTGAATCCTTTAGCAACTAATCTTTCTTTGTGTCTTTCAACACTCCCATCACTGTTAAATTTAGTCTTATAGACCCATTTCGTGCCAATGTTTTTCTTGTCATGTGGAAGCTTTGTCAATGTCCAAGTGTCATTCCTTTGAATGGAATCCATCTCTTCTTGCATGGCTT
>APFE031340969.1:0-12805 GCA_000404065.3 Pinus taeda
TCTATTCCCCTCATGACAAGTGAGTGATCAAATGCTTTTCTTACCTCAAGCTTGCCATCAAACATAAGAATGGAGTGAGCTTGCTGGCGGATGTGGACCAAGGAAAACAAGTTTCTCTTGAGCTGCGGGAGATATAGAACATGATCCAGAAGAAAGTCTGAAAGATTAGGTAGTTTAAGCCTGATTGTGCCAAGCCCTGATGGCTTGATTTTTGACTGATCTGCAAAGTATACTACTCCATCAACATTGTCAGTGAAATCTTCAAAAAATATTTTCTATGAGTCATGTGATAAGTTGCTCCTGAATCAAGCAACCAATCATTTTTCTAGGAAGCAAGTGAAGTATTAAACAAATCTTCATTTACTCCAATATTACATTGTGCCTCAACATAGTGAGCAGATTCAGGTGCTTTACCTTTGTCTGTACCATCAGTTTTACCTTTCTGTTGGTTTCTTCTCTGCTCAATTTTGTCCCATGGTAGCCTGCATGTGGATGCATCATGTGATCCATTTCTTTCGCAGCGAATACAGTGCAAATCTGCCTTTTCTCCTTGAGAATGTCTGCCCCCCCTGCCTCTAAATATATTCCTCTTCCTCTTCGTCCACCTCTTCCTCTTGTAGAATCTTGAGCAGGATGCTTTTCTTTATGAGCAAGGCACACAGTCTCTTCAGAAGATTCAGGTGTTGTCTTCTTTCCAAAAGCTTTCTCTCTTTCAGCAAACTTTTTCACAGGAGAGTCAAAGGTTATATCTTTTAGATTTCCATTTGCTTGCAATGACTCAAGATAATTGGAGTAAGTAGGATAAAGTGCCTTGAGAAAAGCAATAAGAGGAATATCCAATTCAACCTTAGTGGATTTGATATCATGCATTATAGACTTTACTTCAGATGCAAGAGCAAGAGAATCATTATTTTGCAGTTCAAGAGTGAAGAGTTTAATCATGAGTTGGACGACTTCAAGTGCAGAATGTGAGTCATAGAGTTCTTTCAACTTTTTTAAAGCTTCAAAAGCAGTTGAATATGATGAAATATGGCGACTCACCTCTTTATTTACAGATGCTGCGATTAACGCATAAGCTTTGCTGTTCTTGTTTTCCCAAATGGCGAGCTCTTTGTCCGAGGTAGGCTTTTCTGGGTCACTGTCTCCTTCTACGACACACACTCCTTTCCACAACTCATTGAAGATGAGAGTGTGTTGTATCATCCGGGACCAATCAGGATAGTTCTCCTTGCCAGTGAGAACTATTCCTACGATAAAGATGATTGAATGCATTCCGTAAAAGAAAATTCTGCTGATAGAGAAACAATATATATGTTATACCTTCCACTTCTCAAGCATATAACATATTGCCATAAAAATTAATAAAATTTCATTCCACGCTCACCCCACCAATGAAACAACAACATTTGAAAATGTATTTGACACCATTCACCATACAATAATTTCACACCTCTGTATATTGACCAGTGCAATATCCAAACTATAACGTAAATAAGAATTATTTCATCTCAGTACCTTTCTTTAGATGTACGCCAGAGGCCAATTGTAAACATTGATATCACATCTGCTGCACTAAAAGCCCACTGACCCAACCATACAGCAGTATTATTCTTTAACAATTCCGTAATAAATGTCTATCTAATTCTCAACAGAACCAGAACCAGAACATCTCGAATATAAATACACAGGTGGTTGCGTTTTTTTTTATAAAAATATTGGCATTGTCCGAAACCCCGATCCTCTCCTCAAGATGGAATTGGCTGCAACTATACTCACCATTACAGTTTTTCTTTTTACTATTTTTGTTGGGTTAACCTTGCTTTGGAAGCCTTCACCACGTTTGAAAACTAAGCGCATCCCCACCGTCTTCTGGAACGCACCCCACGGACCAAAGCATCAGCTATCAACACACGCCACCACCCTTTTCTTGAACACTCGCGACAATACGCATGTCAACCTGAGTACCAACACTGGATGCTTCTCGAACTTCTATTCGGAGAACGCAGGAGTTATCTCACACTCCAGCAGCACATCTCCACGTTTCTCAGGGATTATCACATGTCCAGGCGTTCAAACCAGGCAGTGTGCAGTCTCAGGGGTTCATACCATGTCAGTCAGAGAGCGCAGAGATACCATGTCAGAGGAATATCAGACAGAGAGTGTAGGGATGGCAGACATAAGAAGGTAAGGTAATCAATTATTGAATTATATGGGGAGCAGTGGAGCAGACCAGGAGTTACACGGACACAAAGGCTAAAAAGAGGAGCTGGCTCTGATACCATGTCAGACCAGGAGTAACTCTAGTTTGGCAGAAAACTGATACGATTTATTTCATTAGGTAGCTATTGCTATATACAAAGAATGTGATTGCTCAGTTCATCTTCTTGATGACTGTTCACATTCCAAATTCACCCAATCGCAGAGGATTAGGTGTCAACAAATACACTGGCGTACTGATCTTTGATCCATTTGTGTGAGCAGTTACTTGAAATGTTTGACCTCTGTGGAAATACCCTGTTTGTCAAACATGGGTGACAATAGTTCTGTTGGGAAATGGCCAATCATTCAAATCTGGAATCTAAATGTTTGTATGCAATTCAGTTGGACAGAATCCTCTACATAATATTGCGGTGAGAGAATAGTTGCTTTATGTTTTCTTTTCTATTTACCTGCTACTGTTGCAGAACTTTTTCGAAGAGGATATCCATTTCTCGTTCAGAAAATTTCCTCTAAGAAAGAGAATATGATCTAACTGTCTATTTTCTTGGTTTATAATTTTGATTTAGCAACGATTGAAGTATGTTATGTTGGCTCCTTTAGGTTATCTCTATCTCACTTTAGAAAGATCCCTTCCTCTTGCCAGGCTTTCTAAATTCTCTGTAGGACATAAAAGGTTTCGACTTTGAAATTGTTCGCTGCTTGTATTAATACTCTTCATGTCTCATAGTATGATAGTATCCCAGAGTCCCCCAGGTCCATCCACTTTCTGTATCATATCTTACAAACAAATACGTAGGTTTGTTAGCTTCAATGTGTCTCAAAGTCCATTTTTATTGCAAGTAGCTTTCCTTTGGTGGAAGGGTCAAATATTTTAAGGGTCACGCATTTTCTAAACCTCCCTGATTCTTGGATCAAATATATAAGTTCAACGCCAACAGAGACATTTGTCTGTTTCTATCCCTCTTAGCTTTTCAGCAAATTCGTTATCATCTGAACCTGTTTACATAGCTTACTTGGGAGGGGAAGCTACATGCAGATTAATACAAATGTACGTATTGTTTTAACCAGTAAAATCAAATTTTAAATTGTGTTATGGAAAAAGGCAGGGCACATAGATGTTATGGATGGTAAGTTGGAGAATTTATGTGGACGTAAATACTATTGTTTTTCTTTGATTAAAAATGAAGATCAAAATATACGCTGTCATTTTTGTTGCTGCAAAATATATGCTTTCTTTCTTGGTTGTTTTCAAGTGTTTTATATAATCTGGAAATTTGTTCTTCTGGATGCAGCCAAAACGATGGTCCTTCAATTCAAAGACACTATTGAAAAGCAGTGAACAGTCTTCAAGGTAGTTTATAATCTAAATGTTTAGGCTTTTGTTCCTTCTGATTTTGACTGAAACATGATAACTTTTTTATAGTGGGAGTTCTGATTGGAGGTTTGTTAGGATTTTCCAACTATTTGGAGAATTATGCATGGTTTTATATGAAATGACTTGTCAGATAAAAAATGTTGAGATTGGGAAACATGTACCTGTGAATAAATATAACTTCAAATTTACTAATTTCAGAGTAGATATTCTGCCAGATAAAATTTTTCTGGCTTTAGAGAGCATGATTCTTTGGCTGCAATAACCTTAAAGCATGGTCCTTTTTGGGTTGTAGGCAGCCTCCAATGAGTGAAGATATTCTAGGAGTCGAAAGGACAATTGAACTGGATGAAACCATCAAACCCCCAGAGAGGTCATTCTGGGCCAAATATGTAAGTGACTTGCCCTATATTGCTATATCAATTCTATTTTCGTTCTAAACATAATGAATGTCTAAATAAAACTGTCAAGTTCATATTTGTGTAGCTGCAGTAAATGGATGGAGATATTTAGATCTGCTGTAAGGTTAACACTTCAAAATGTTTCTTCCAGTGGATGTACCTTGTTCCATTGGGTTTGATTGTTATGAATGCCGTAACCCAGGCAATGAATATGCCAGGGGAGCAGGCTGCTGGACAAGCACCACAGCGGATATCGAATTCAGGAGCTCGTAGGAGGTGATTGAATGGTTGGAAGCTTAATCCATGAGAGAACTCCTACTAATTCAGGATTCTGTTCAAGCTTAAGATTGCTTTTAGTCGAAAGTATTAAGAGCATGTACTTTTTTTCACGCTGAAGCCAAATCTAAAGTGACAAAATGACCGAGGGTTGAAATAACTAATTCCATTACAGTCGTCTTGTATTTTTTACATTTCCAGAACTAGCTTGCATTCATATCAAGGTGCCCATCCACTAGAATCACAAAACATAGTACTGAATTTGAACCATGTTCTAGCAAGGTATCATACCATTCTTTAGAGCACTGTTAGGACAATAATCGTTTGAATTGATCATTTTTCAGTACAAGGCACGATCCATGTAAGTGCCCCATGTAGTGCCAACTTACGAGATCACTAACTTTAAAACTATCATGCAATTGGCCAATAGAAGCGACACTTGCTGTGCCAGAATTTATTCCACTGTAACTAAATTTAATTTGCTTGTTAATCTATCTTTGTGGTAATGACCCTAACCAAAGCCACGCATAAATCTTAAGAATCGCAAGACATTAAAAACAAGATTACTCTCAATTAACTTGTGGCCTATCTTTAATCACTTTTCCCATCTTAGTTTTTAACCTTTTAGTGTCTCCGAAAACTAGGTGGCAACTCCAATTGCCTTCCGAGTGTTCAAGCCTGGCCCTTTTTTATTGGCGGGTTGTGTGGTACTTGTGCTAATTTCGAGAGTTACCGGAGCTGAGGTTATATGGTGGTAAAATGTCAACGCGGAGAGCGGTACACATGGAACGGAGATTGCAATACGATAAATGCAACCTCCCCATGTTAAAACAGAGAAAAATATGTAGTTAGTTGAATATTGTTACCAGGAAAGCGAAGATTGTTGGTGGTTGCAGTTTTCCTTTGTGAGGGTTCGTGCAAATGCTTTAGTGGCGTAGCATAAGATAGGATGGAGCGTCTTCATTGATACACAAAACATATAAACACTAGTAATATTTATGATCCATATTATAAAATATAAGTAACTTGCCCGAGCAGCAGCTAGAGCTGTATGCACTATATTTGCAGAAGTTTACCGCGTGAGGATAATGAGTTTTGAATGTGATATTGGATAATTATGAATATTTCCTTGGTTAGAAGTTAGCTGAGTAAGTCATTGTGCGAAGTTAATTGGATGAGGAAAATGAATTTTGAATGGGATAGTGGATGTTAATGAATATTGTTTTGGTGAGAAGTGAGTCGAGGAAGTCATTCTGCTGAGGTTGATTTTTTCACAAATATTTGAAGAATAAATTTATAGAACAAAGATTTGGATATTATATAATTTTGCTTTTGTGATGTTTCTTTTTTAAGAAAATCATTACTATCAAAGGGGCTGGAAATGATGTCTCATGGTAGTGAATGTCTCGTCATAGCTTTACCATGGTTGGATGAGAAAATCAGGAGAGCAAAATTCCAACTCCCAACTGTTCTTAACATGTTTGCCTCATCGAATCAAATCCTTAGCTAAATAGAGAATGTAAAGTATAAATTTGAGGTGGCTAGAAGCTAGGGAAATGGGCATATAATGTAGAAAGATCCAAAATAGCAAGTGTGTAATAATTGAATAATAAAAAATGGATAAGTAAATACGCTAATATGAGAGGAAATCAAAATAATGAAACAAGATGGAATATTAACGAAATCGTTACCTAGAGATGTTTGAGTATTTTCATAAAGACCGACAATTTCTTAAAAAATATGATTGATAGAATTCAATACCAATCATTGAAAGAGTACCAATCATTGAAAGAGACTTAGAGTAGGATGGCCTTTTTTTCCTAAAAGAATTGTATGGAAAGCATACTTTTTAGATTGTGCCGAATGTTTGACAAATTACATAATTTTAAATAACTCTTAGTACTAGTTTTTGTCATAAAAAATGAAAATCACGTGAATCTCTAATACAATAAACGAATTGTTGTTGAGTTTTTTTACATTCTCCAAATGCAACTTATCAAATGTATTCCTGACACGAATGTGATCTTAAAACAAAATTATGTTTCTGAGTGTATACATATAGTCCAAGATGAAGCGCATCTACTTAATTTCACAATAAGTAATTTATTTGAACCCTATCACCGAAAAATACATCACTTCTATTCCAACTAACAGATTCCAACTAACAGATTCTTATTTAATGTCTTTGGGTTTGTGTCATGAATATATGGGTTTATGTCATGAATTTATGGATAAAGGAAAAAAGAAGGAGAAATAGAAAAAGCACCTTTTTATTTTTGGATGGATGAGATCTCATGGAAGAGAGTGAGCAACCAGAAGCAAGGTTGGTAAAAATAATGAAAATTCATGAAAAAGAAAAATAAATTAATTTGAAGGTAAAATTTGCATGCATTTAATAATTCATTTTATTATTTTAAATAAAAAATTTAATAACAAGTATTTAAAAAATATTAAATGGTTATATAAAAAATTAATAATATATTTCTTAGAGAATTTTTTCGGATTGAGATCTCATAGGATTTTTGGGGCCTATCTCAATCAGAAAAGTTCTCTCTCTAAACATTATGGATCACATAAGTCTTCAAAAATATATTTCTTTTTAAACTTAATAAATTATAGCTAAATAAATTAAAAAAAAAAATTATGACTTAAATTAATGGAAAAGTATCTACTTATTTTAATTTCTTTTAAAAACATTATTACAAAAATAATATTATAAAAATAACTTTTATCAATATATAAAGAATACAAACAATGTTATCTATTGAATTTTGGTTGTCATTGATGTCAACCCAAGCAACACTAGAATATTCCCCGCCTTTGTTGACTAAAATGACATGGCAATTCATGGTTTTTTGAAACAAGACCACCTTTATTGGATTCTCTTCGTCTTGCTAATTCCGACGGTATATGATACGTCACGAGAGCTACAAAGTGTAAGAGATGAAGCCCCCATCTTGCTAATTCCACCGATATATGATATGCTAATTTCGACAGTATATTATATGCCACGAGAGCTACAAAGTGTAAGAGATGAAGCCTCCATATTGAAGGCCAAAACCCGAAATAAGGTGACATGACAACTTATTATTGATTCGTGGGCTTAAAAGAAATTTATTAAATTAATGTTTGCTCCAAACTATGAGATTTGAAATTTGAATTCCATTTTCCATCCTTCATTAAAGTCAACCTAAGGTTAAGAATCATTTTGGCTCCAAAAGAATTTGAATTTTAAAATTCAAAATAGCCTTCTAAGTCAAGTTGGCCTCATTTAGTTTTTTGGTCGCAAATGAAAAAAATAATTTTAATTTTAATTTTATTTTCCCTTCGAAAATTGCTAGTCAACTCCCTCAATAATGTCTTCTAAAAAACTTTAAGGGCTATTATTTTCCTCATCAAACACAGATCTAAAGTTTAGAAATCCTTGCGGCCAGGAGTAGTCAAAGCATATCTTAAGGAGTGGTCGAAGTTCTGAGTTTGGTTTGGGCTTAATGTTTATCTGTCTACCATGGGTATACGTTGGGTTGCTTCTCTGTTGCGGGTGGAATGGCTCTTTTGATTTTTGGTAAAATTCAGAGTTTTTGTGGTGTAAGTTTGACCTCAGATGTTTAAGCTAAATCCGGCCATGTTCTTGCACCGAACCTAATTGTAGCTCTTAAAGACCGACAATTTCTTAAAAAGTATGATTGATAGAATTCAATACCAATCATTGAAAGAGGCTTAGAGTAGGATGGCCTTTTTTTCCTAAAAGAATTGTATGGAAAACATAATTTTTAGATTGTGACGAATGTTTGACAAATTACATGATTTTAAATCACTCTTAGTACTAGTTTTTGTCATAAAAAATGGAAATCACGTGAATCTCTAATACAATAAACAAATAAACGAATTGTTGTTGAGTTTTTTTACATTCTCCCAATGCAACTTTTTTTCCAGGTCAGAAAAAGCTATATATAATTAATATAAAAGATTCTCCAAATGCAATTTATCAAATGTATTCCTGACATGAATGTGATGTTAAAACAAAATTATGTGTCAGATTGTATACATATAGTCCAAGATGAAGCACATCTACTTAATTTCACAATAAGTAATTTATTTGAACCCTATCACCGAAAAATACATCACTTCTTCCAACTAACAGATTCTTATTTAATGTTTTTGGGTTTGTGATTCTTATTTAATGTTTTTGGGTTTGTGTCATGAATATATGGGTTTATGTGATGAATTTATGGATAAAGGAAAAAGAAGGAGAAATAGAAAAATCACCTTTTTATTTTTGGATGGATGGGATCTCATGGAAGAGAGTGAGATCCCTTTCATAAAAAAAGAAAAATAAATTAATTTGAAGGTAAAATTTGCATGCATTTAATAATTATTTTATTATTTTAAATAAAAAATTTAATAAAAAGTATTTAAAAAATATTAAATGGTTATATAAAAAATTAATAATATATTTCTTAGAGAATTTTTTCGGATTGAGATCACATAGGATTTTTGGGGCCTATCTCAATCAGAAAAGTTTTCTTAAACATTATGGATAACATAAGTCTTTAGAAATATATTTCTTTTTAAACTTAAAAAATTATAGCTAAATAAATTTAAAAAAAAATTATGACTTAAATTAATGGAAAAGTATCTACTCATTTTAATTTCTTTTAAAAACATTATCACAAAAATAATATTATAAAAATAACTTTTATCAATATATAAAGAATACAAACAATGTTATCTATTAAATTTTGGTTGTCATTGATGTCAACCAAGCAACACTAGAATATTCCCAGCCTTTGTTGACTAAAATGCATGGCAATTCATGGTTTTTTTAAACAAGACCACCTTTATTGGATTCTCCTCGTCTTGCTAATTCCAACCGTATATGATATGCTAATTTCGACGATATATGATACGTCATGAGAGCTACAAAGTGTAAGAGATGAAGCCCCCATCTTGAAGGTCAAAACCCGAATTAAGGTGACATGACAACTTATTATTGATTTGTGGGCTTAAAACAAATTTATTAAATTAATGTTTGCTCCAAACTATGAAATTTGAAATTTGAATTCCATTTTCCATCTTCATTAAAGTCAATCTAAAGTTAAGAATAATTTTAGCTCCAAAAGAATTTTAATTTTAAAATTAAAAGTTGGCCTCATTTAATTTTTTTGTCCCAAATGAAAAAATAATTTTAATTTTAATTTTATTTTCCCTTCGAAAATTGCTAGTCAGCTCCCTCAATAATGTCTTCTAAAAAACTTTAAGGGATATTATTTTCCTCATCAAACACAGATCTAAAGTTTAGAAATCCTTGCGGCCAGGAGTAGTCGAAGCATATCTTAAGGAGTGGTCGAAGTTCTGAGTTTGGTTTGGGCTTAACGTTTATCTGTCTACCATGGGCATACGTTGGGTTCCTTCTCTGTTGCAGGTGGAATGGCTCTTTTGATTTTGGGTAAAATTCAGAGTTTTTGTGGTGTAAGTTTGACCTCAGATGTTTAAGCTAAATCCGGCCATGTTCTTGCACCGAACCTAATTGTAGCTTATAAAAATTCCATTGCAAAACTCATAGAAATCCGCACGTCTGAAAGGGATTCGCTGTTTGGCTGTAAAGAAATCCAAGAATAGTATACCTTCAAAGCTTTGTTGTTGGTTAAGGGACATTCCGCCACTCTCGAAGGTCATTTATTCAATCGTCTTCGAACAGAGTGGTAAGAATCCGAGCCTCTGAGGCACTTATGTGATAACAATTCGACACTATTTAGGGCTCAATTCAGTGAATACCCAAGCTTTGTTTGAAGGGGATATTGGTCGGCTATAAATATGTGATCAATTTGAGTTCTAGAGAAACGTTGGCCTAACAATTCGACACTATTTAGGGCTCAATTCAGTGAAGACCCGAGCTTCGTTTGAAGGGGATATAGGTGGGCTACAAATATGTGATCAATCTGAGTTCTAGAGAAATGTTGGCCCATGACTTCTTGATGATCAATTGGTGCCATCCGCACTCTTCTAAAGTGCAATATTTTCCAAAGTTATAACCATGAATTGGGTCGTCTCTTAAATCCCCTTCGAGCCTTGTATACTTTATGGAAGTTGAAAATCAAGTTAAGGCAGAGGTTGTTTGAATGCATTTTTTTAAGCCGCCTTCTGCACAAAAATAGTTTCTTACAATGGTCATTAAGCAGAATTTAAGACGGATCTGGAGGTTCCCTCTATTTTAATTACTGAACTTTAATTGGCTGAATTTTGTCACTGTTTCAAAGCTGATCTAGTGTGAAATTTCAAGCAAGTATTCTCATGCCCTAACCAGTGATTTAAGAGTTAATTCAACACTTATGCTTGGATCAACATACATGTGGTTTTAATCTAGTTCTTGTAATATCATTGAAAGCACTATTCAAAGGGTTTGTAATATCATTGAAAGCACTATTCAAAGGGTTTGTAATTGATGATTGTTTGCCTTACAAGTTTGATCATTGGTGGAACTTTCCTTACAAGTTTGATCATTGGTGGAACAATTCAGTTTGACCAGAATTGCATTGGCAACATCTTTAGTTAACTTCAGAAGGCATGAGAAGTACATGAACTCTTATTCAGTCTACTAGTCACATCACTTTGCAGAAAATTTTGTAAGTATGGTTTGGGTAGTAGTATGGGTTTTACTGTTGAAGTAGTCTGGTTTGGTATTGTTTTGCAGAAGTTTGATTTTGTAAGTGAGCTATTATCCTTGGTACGGGAGCCAACAGTTGTTTGCATATTCTATTATCATTTTCAAGGTGGTTGGGTGGTGCAAGGCAGGTGATTGTCGTAACCTTGAAGTTGTAGCATGAAAACACTTTAGGGTGGCAGGGTGATGTTAGGGAAAGTTGGAGCATCCTTCCAGTTGGAGTTGAAACATATTATGTACTCATAAATGGAGTTGAAACATATTACGTACTCATAAATTATTAAGAAAATTTTTTGTAGATTTTTTACTGGAAGGATTTTTATTTACTGGAAGGATTTCCAACATTATCTAATATAAAGAAAACAAAAAATATTTAATGATTCTTCATTTAAAAATAATATATAATGATTTTAGAGTACATAAATATATTTTAAAACAAAAAGTAACTAACAAAATATAATTTTTTTTTTAAAAATGAAATGATTTTATATTTTCTTTATATTCTATATTTCACATGATAATAAAATTAAATAAAAACAAAAAAATGTAACACATTCCATTTCATTGTTACTAAGAAAAAAATTGTAAATGCTGCATATATACATATATATATATATATACCCTTCATTACATTCCTCATAAGTTGCATTTGTTTTAATCAATGTATTTATGTGTGTCGTAAGTTTGATTTGTTTTGATCAACATATTTATGTGTTAAGCTTTACTTGGAATATATTTTAAAATGAGAAACCGTTTGTCCTAGTGAAGCTTTATTATAGAATCCTCTATGATACTTAATGTTAAGGTTTCAAATTAACTTGAAATTTATTTAGTTTTTTTTCCCTTGTTTTTCTACCCATACTTTAGATTGTATTTTAAAATTAGAAACTAGGTTTTTTTAAAGACTTTTCAAAAAGTTTAAATAAAAACATGCATCTACAGAATCTACACAAAGGGTTGTAAGCTATACCATCACTTTCACAATTAAATCTTGATCTTAAAGCCATTTGAATGTATCACATGAGAAAATTCACATAAAATCCAACAATTACAAAAAAAGACTTCACAACTAAAATAAAATCAAACATATAAACTATTAATGAAAAACCAACCATATAAACTAATGAAATGCAAGTGAAATATGATGGTAGGTCTCTGCAGTTTGGCATCAAGATCCACATAATTATTATGTTTAAAGTGGTATCAAGAAATTGTATTATCAAGATTCACATAATTATGTTTAAAGTGGTATCAAGAAATTGTATTCAATGGTAATTACTAAATAAAAAGGGTCACAGATAATCCTAATTCTTAGATTTATGTTGAGATAATCCTAATTCTTAGATTTATGTTGTCTATATATATCTATATATATATATATATTTTCTGGGTCTTCATCAAAACAAAAATCTATGGTGAAAAACCCTAGAAAAGTGATAATTTTTAGATATAACTGTAATTGAATCCAAAATGTTCTGAAAATCCCAACTCAACTTTGGTTGGATCAACTACATTAAAGATATATATCCTTTGTGCAAAAAATACAAGGAATAAATATGAAGCAAAAAGGCATTTAATGTAGAGAAATCTAAACATTTCATAGAAATTTAATGTCTATTTTTTTTAAATATTAATATTGTATAAAAAATTACTGTGTTCAATGGTAATCCAGTATAAGAATTGGTTGAATTGAATACATTATTTTACACCACAAATACGGTTAATGAGATTAGAAAACACTTTATTTATATGAGTTAATGTCTAAAGAGAAATTTTAAAAAATATTAATATTGTAGAAAAAAATTATTGTGTTCAATAGTAATCCAGTATAAGAATTGGTTAAAATGAATAGATTATTTTATACCATAAATA